>VDFB02026013.1:0-152462 GCA_007258455.2 Sequoia sempervirens
TATATGTATATATATATATACATATAGATGTATATATATACATATACATATATATACGTACTTATGTATGTATGTATGTATGATATGTGTGTATGTATATATATATATTAATAATTTATTATAAACAAATAAAAAGATTATAAGTTTATAGATCAAGAATATATATAGATTTTTTATTAGTGAGTTACATATATTGCATTTTAAGTTGATTCTATGCATAAATAAGAATTTCTCAAAAAACTATTAATTCTTGAATATGAATATGAGCACACATAAATGTTCTAATAATGCCAATGAATAATAGAGAAATACAATTAGGTTTTATAGAATTAAGTCTTATGAGTCAATGTTAGGACAAGTGTATAATGTTAGACATACACAAGGAGAGGATTTAAAGATTGGTTAAATTTTAAAGGTATGAAAATTTTTAGGATAGAAGCATTGTCTCAATGTTTATCTGATTTTCTTTTTAAAATCTTATTGGACCAATTCTAATAGGGAAAGGGTAAAAGTACAAAGCTGGGTCACACTTTCGTCCAACTTATCAACACAAGTCAATTTTAGTATTTATAACTAAAAATCAATTTTGGTCAAACATAAGATTCATTCTAGATAAGTTAAATATGTCCACAAATTTTCCAACTAAAATTGTTGGCTAAATGCATATGTAGCACCACTTTGAAGCCAATTTACTAAAAAGTTTAAATTATTTGAAAAGTTTAATGTTTCAACAACTCCTACTCATATAAATAGCATTTTTTTTTAAATATAAAAATACATTTTCTAGATCCATAAGTGTAGTTTTCAAATATATATTTATTTTAATAATTCAATTGTTATTTATATTTTATTTTTATTTAAATTATTAAAAGTAGGTTATTAGCACAAAAATATCAGGTTGATTACCATGTCAAAAATAATACTAAAACTTATTAAAAAAAAAAAAAAACTATGATGTCCTAGATAAAAGAATCTAGATTAAGATAAAATAATTTGATTTCTATTTTAGATAAATATTTAATATAAAAGTTGTTGTTGAGTGGAAACAACTGTGCTTTAATACACACACATTTAAATATTTATTTAAAAATGTGTTTATTAAAATTGTAAAAAAATATATCCATGCCCTAAAATTTCAAGTTATAAATATACACAAAAAATTTGAATTGAAAAATATGTGTTTATTAAAATTGTAAAAAAATATATCCATGCCCTAAAATTTCAAGTTATAAATATACACAAAAAAATTGAAAGAAAAAAAAGAAAGAAAATTTACTATATAAAGCTTGGCGTCTAATGTAACGTCATTTTTTAGTATTTTATCAACAACTAAATTATAGTGTTAATTTATAAAAACTATATTCAAATAATTTTTTAATTTTGTCAAAAAAATACAAACATAAAATATACTAAAAAATACACATTTTACTAGTTTACATCATTTCAAAATTCAAAACATATATGCCACTTTCTAGTGATTTCAGTTTAAAAGTTAGATTAGTGTTGGTTTTTTCCTTTATAAAAGTGTGACACAACTTTGTACTTTTACCTGAAAATGTATAGTGTTAAGTATATACATATGGAACATTACAAATATTAGTTAAAATGAAATTTGAAAGTATAAAGAAAACTTCAAAGATAGGAAGGCTTGATCATTAGGCTCTAATACCAAATGTGATGTCACCTTTCCCCTTATAGTTATCAAGTATTAGTAGCAGATTTAAGATAACAAATAATAGAGTTAATATAAAGGCTCACTTTTGGGATGATGCTTGGAATGGTCATTAACCTTTTCATGTTTTCAAGGAGTGGAGTAATATAACAACTATCCTAAAGCGGTTGTGGGGTTGTAAGGTGAGGGATTACCTGGTTCTGGATTTTTCTTCTTCTCCTCCCAAAGCTAGATGGTAATATTTTGATGTTTTACCCTTTTCGAAAGCATTAAGAGATTCCCTTCAGAAGGAATTGGAATCTAGAAATATCTTTCTCTTTGAAAGGTGTAACGCTCGTCGTGCAAACCCCATAGAACAAACATTGCAAACAATTTTTTTTTTTAAATAACATAAAGTAAACATGCATCCGAACATTAATTACATTTACATTGCACATTAACAACTAAGTGTTACATTCTCTGGGGCACGCGAGGTTACTTCGCAAAACAACAATAACAAAAGTAAAAGATAATGATAAATAACATATCCATTAACATTATAATAACCATGAATAAGAGTACATCTATGAACCAAGAGTGAATGTATCACTACATAATTATACAAAATCTCTCACAATAATTTTACAAAAGTCCCTAACTATTACATCAATAGTTATACAATACATTACATGATTTGATGAATGAATTACAAATGATCCACTAGAACAAACTCCAACTAAAGGAATGCTGCAAACAAAGAATGCTGATGGGGAACCCAACGAGTGCGGAGCACGTTCCACCCAACCATGTGAATTATGAATAACTCACCCCCCGTGCTCAGAGGTGACAAGGAAGTTAACTCGACCATGATTGTCAAACCGACTCCATGAACAACATAGTACGAACACAATTTACAACTCAAGGTTACAATGACATAGACCACAACATTCACGAGTCAAGAAATAAGATAAAGATAAGAAAATCGCCACAATTAATCAAAGCAATGACAATTAAACAAGTCCAAAGAACATTCATAAATCATTCTCAAAAGAATCTGAAACACATTAAGCATACAACTTCCAAAACACATTTCCAGAAGAACTGATACAACATTCCAAATACAATTCCAAATAAATCTGAAACAGTAAATAGAATATGATTCCATATAAATTTGAAACAACAATTCAGTATACAATTCCAGAGGCAACATGAAACAAGGCAAAATGGGTGTCTAGTGGAGAGTGTCATCACATAGCTCTCATGGGATCTCCTGGCCCTTCCTTCAACTGAGGCGCTGACCCCCACGAAGAGCCACTCTCCCTAAGACCCCTAACATAAATCAAAACCAGGCAAGGGTTAAACTCAATAGATAAAGCACATAACTCAAAACCAAAACATGCGAGGCAAACCCATCTCGCGATAACTCATAATCACAACGACTACAATCTCGTACAACCCCTCCAATTAATAAAGCTCGAAATCATATAATAATCAAATCACAAAATTACAAGAATAAGCATCCAAGGAAAAAAATCATGCCTTTGAAGAAGACCAAGTTTAACAACAACTAAAATTGAACTCACACTTTACAACGGGGTTCCGACATCACAATAAAAGACAAAACAATAACAAAATAACACACAAATCGTGATCCCAAGACACCATATCAATTTAACTCGATGAAGATTATGAAAAGAGGCACAATAATTTTTTCATTTTTAGTTAATTTTGTTTGTCATTCAAATACTTCCAGAATTCTACATTTTATAATATACTCCATAAAAAAAAAAAACATTATTAATAATATTAATATATATATATATATATATAAAATAATATTAATATTACTATAAACTTTAACCTATATTTAAAAATATAATAAAAAAATTATATAAATAACAAACATTTAAAATATATATATATATAAAATCAAACGCCATTACCAAAAGCTGCCGGCCATAGCGGACTGTACAACAGTCCGACGGCTGCTGTACATAGCAGTCCTTACTGACTGCTGCACACAGCAGACTGTTACGGACTGCTGCGACAGTCGTAGCCGCAGGGGGTAGGGGTAGGGTACAGCCCAGCCGAACCCCCCGAACCCATATACAACATAATTTTTTTTTTATAAAAATGACAAGCTTCCGTCCCTTCTCAGGTACAGAACGTCGATGGCCATTTCGGCCATAAACTCAATTTCATAAGCACGATTTTCAATATAAGTGCACAGAATATAATTTAATAAAAATAAAGAATATATATATATATATTCTCCAAGATCAACAACAGAAGAGGATACCGATAGTATACACACAGATATATATATACCTAAATATAAAACCAAAACTTCATTTGTTTTCAGAGGGATTAAAACGTTTTCTTTCCTACTAACCCATAGACAAATTGGACAATCTAGAAGATGTATTTTTTTTTTAAAACAACAGTAAACTTTCAGAAACTATTTTAATTTATTTCATTAACTTTCAATTCAATCTAAAGTTTTCTTTTCTCACACAAGTCATATTTTAACTATTCTTATATTTTTCTCTGAAACTGAAAGCTAAAAGAGAATACAAGTGAGACCTGGAGTCCTGCGCTTATTTGAGAATCTGATGATGTTTGCTTGTTTCTGTTGGCCTCTTCGACGATCTTCTCGTTCCGGCTTCCAAACCTCCTTTCCAGAATACCGAGCTCAATTTTGAATCCAATTCTTTATTCAGAAAATTCTCTCCAACATAATACAAGCAAAAGATTGAAAAACCCCCTTTCAAGAATTCAGAAGAACTAATGATAACAGAAAACTTCAGAAGACTCAACAGTAGAGAACAATTATTTTGTGCAACCCTTGTCTCAATAATCCTCTATGTGAAAAACTCCCCAAAAATTTCAATTAAATAAAAGATAATACCATTCCATTGCAAAAGCTCTAAAAAAATCATCAATAAAAGAAATTGTATCTTTAAAAGCAAGCTTTTCAGTTAAATATCAAATCACATTCGTTCTTTCATCTTTTTCCATCCTTTTATTTATTTATTTATTTTTCTATTCTTCAATATATTTTTTGTTTTAATTTCTATTTTTACAACTTTACTTGCAAAGCACATTATCTAATTTATTTAAATAATTTATTTTAATAATTATCCTCAACAAGATAATTAATTAAAATAACAAAACACAATTTAATCTTTAATTAACATTCAATAAAATACATGACTTTTAAAAATAAATAAAACATTTAAATATTTAAATACAATTTAATCTAACATTTTAATAAACAATATTACTCTTATTTAATTAATTCAATCACAACTTATAAAATACCAACATAAATAATGTACGACAAGACACAAACATGAACCACAAAGAACGACAATTACAAGAACGCACAAAACCATTTAAACAAGACGGTCTGACATCATAGGATGGGATGACTTCATTGCCACCTTTGTTTCAACATTATACCGTTGGGTTATAGGTGCTTGACCTGTCCTGCTGAAGTAGGTTGAATTGAGACTATGTACCTGCAATCTTGCATACAAACAATGTTGTGCACAATATATCTATTTAAATACAAGCACCTCGTGAGAAGGAATCACAATGTAGCAGGGCACTCGCGAACAAGTGATGCTATGCCATCCCCTCACCATAACCACATTAGCAACTACAACATTGAATATAAAACAACATCACTAAGATATACAAATCACCTCATATCATCATGAACAATTACTAATTCACTGCATCACCACCTAATACTGCATCTATATAAAAGCATCACCAATTAAATGCAATCATAATGTAATATCATACTCACAAAAATACCATTAGAAGCTCTTGTCCCATCTTCCTCTTCTGATTCCTTAGCCAGACTACCTGTACATCCCAAGTGAGAATGGAGGGGTACTACAAAAGGGATGATGAGATTGTTTGGGTAAAATCAAAATCAAGCTCTTACATGATGAAAGAAGGTTACACATGTCTCTCTTACAATTGGAAAGGTACTCCCCAAGGTGGGAGCCTTCACTTGGCCAGCCTTAAAAAACAAAGTCATAATTGGTATGAGGCTAGATCGTTTGGGTATTACTCCTCTCTTTCCTTGTGTTCTTTGTGGAAGAGCTTATGAATCCTCTGATCACTTGTTGCTATCTTGTGACTTTGCTCAAAGTTGTTGGATCTAGCTTCAAAGTAAACTAAATTGGTTTGGGCCCCTCCCAAGTACTCTTTTGCAACTTTATTAGTGTTGGCCCTCATTATTCAAGTCCTCAGTGTATGCATGTATCTGGGAGATTAGTCCATCATTGATCATATGGAATATTTAGCTTGAGAGAAACAACAAGATTTTTAAGAAAAAAGCTTCAACTATTGATCAGATAATTCTGAAGATTGAAGCCTCCATTTCTAAAGTTGTGATGTCTTTTATTTTTGAGCAATTGCACTTTTTAAACACTTTTTCTACTTGGGATTATAGGGTGCTTAAGATTTGGACTTTGCTCAAACCTCCCCCAGTTTAGGGCTTTGCTTGCAAACCAGAGGGCTTGATTAAACTTGAAGAGAAATTTGATCAAGTGTTCTCCTCCTCCAGTTGGTTGGGTTAAATTGAATTTTGATGGTGCTTCCCGTGACAACCTGAGTTTGTCTAGGGCAAGTGTGGTTCTTAGGGATCACTTGGGATCTATTGTTAAAGCCTCCTGTCAATTGCTAAATTTTGGTACAAATAATATGGTCGAGCTTACTGCTTTAATATTAGGTCTGCAATTGGCAATCAGTTGTAAAATATCTTAGCTTGTTATTGAAGGTGATTCTCAAATTGTTGCAAATGCTCTTGCTAAAATGGAGATTGGGGCCTAACATCTCAAGTATTTGTTGAACCATGCTATTGACTTGCTTCAAAAAAATTCAGATTACCACATCCAGCACTGCTTCAAAGAGGCAAATATGGTGGCGGACAAACTGGCTAATAGGGTAATTGACCTATCTCTTCCTCCTACTTATTTTTCACATGATGATTTGTATGATTTATTGGACTAATGTTTTCATGGTTCTCCTAGCTCATCTTATTTGTCATAATGGACGGTCCCCTCGACGTCCCTGTTTTGAAATATTGGTTGGTACTTTGGCACCCCTGGTTCTAGTTTTTTGGACGGTCCCCACGATGTCCCTACTTTGGTTTCTTGGATGGTCCTCTCGACATCCACACATGAGGATTGTTGGATGGCCATCATGACATCCCTGGCTCTAGTTTTGGTTCCTCGGATGGTCCCCTTGACATCCTTGATTGAAGATTGTTGGATGGTCTCCTTGACATCCTTGGTGGGCGATCCCCTTGATGTCCCTTTATGAGGATATTTGGATGGTCTTCATGACATCCTTGGCTTTGGTCTTGGCTCTTCGGACGGTCCCCTTGACGTCCATGTAAGAGGATTATTGGATGGTCCCCATGAAATCCTTAGTTATATATCTACCTCGTCGGATGGTCCCCTTGGCATCCTTGTATGAGGAATGATGGATGGTCTTCTTGACATATTGGGCTCGGGTTTAGGCTCTCTAGACGATCTCCATGATGTTTGAGAGTCTTGATTTCACTTGGGTATGGCATTCAGGAGGGTCTCGATGACGTCAATCTTGGTTTTTCGATCTCCTCAACGGTCCTCATGACATTCTTGCTTGAATGGCCCCCTTGACGTCCCCTTAGTTCCTCAAACGGTCTTCATGACATCTTTCTTCTTTGATCCTCAATATTTTGGTTGCCCTGCTGGATGTCCATGTATTGCTTGTTTGGATCGGGCCTTTCTAACATCTGCAGGTGATTGTGATGAGCTGGTTCTTAGGGGTTTTTGATTGCGTGGCAACTGGGTCCTTTCGCCACCCTTGTCATTGTTGGTGGGATTGTAATCTCTTCAAGAGTACTTTGGCTCCTCTTTCAGTACTAGGCGGCATGCGTGATGTCATCAATTGACATGCGATTTGTGTCCTTCATTGTCAGGGTTGCTATGTTGGCTTCTGTCTTGGCACGTGTGGGTATTCATTACGGGAGTATTGATGGCGATTACGGGAGATTTGGCTATGACTTTAATCCTTGCATTTGTTTTGGTGAATTTTTTCTCTCCCAACACCTGTTCATGCCTTCAGTTAGCATCCTTTGGATCAGTGTGTATGGGCCTTGGGCTGTATGGAAATGACTGGGTCTCCATACAAGTTTATGTTATAACACACATGTTCTTTTAAATGCTTGTCACTTCATCTTTCAGTGGCGTCATCTAATGCTTTTAATGGCTCTCATTATAGACTTTTGGTGATATTTCTTTGCCATTTTCGTCTTCTCTATTGTCTGCTCTGGTAAAGCATAATCTTCCTGGGTGTTATCATGGACAGTCTCTTTCGCATCTATATTCCTCCCAAGTATTTTGAAATTCGGGTTCTCTATCATAGCTCGGAGGAATTGATTCGCACTGCCTTTGTGGTGCATTGTTCGCTAGTTGAGAAAGCTCTCATCAAAGTGCTTAACAGGGAATGGCTTGAGATGCAACCCCAGTCTTTGCTGTATGAACTTGTTTCTCTTTTTCTCTCTAATCTGATGGATATTCTTTGGTGCAATAAGATTGTCAAATTCATTGCAGGGAGCTTTCTTCTTCCTCATGTTTGCCCCATGTATATGCTTGATACAGTGTTGGAGTCCTATAACCTTCGTGCTAGGACTAATTTAGTGGCATTTTTTGTCATGAAGCATTTCTATCCTCTTCGGTGCTACGCTCTCTTTTAACTAATATGGTTCAAGACTTGGTGGCATTTCGTTCCTCTCGATTCAGGCACTGGCTCCGTCGTCTTCATGCATCCTTGGGCTGTTGTTTTGTGGCTAAAGTAAGGTCTCTATTCAAGGCAGTCAGGTTTTTGCACAGGCATGCATTGGAGGATCCCTTCTATGAACCATATTTTTCTCCCCCCACTGATCTTGCTTCGTCGGCTGAGAGCGGTATTTACTAGTTTTGTTCTACATATTTTTTCTGTTGGGTCTTCTCTCTAAATTCTCTCTATCATCAGCCATACAAATGCTGGTTCTTTTGAATACCCTGTCTATTAGAATGTTTGGCTTTGAAGGTTTTGCAATCTCTCATGAAAGGACTGAGAAATTTTTGTATTGCTGTTGTTTCTTGATGCTATGCAATGTAAATTCGTTTGGCAGGCTCCTGTGGCAACCTTGCCCTGAGGGATTTTAGTCATTCTGCCTTATGTAATTTTCCTTTTAACCAATACAATCCTTATAGTGGCTTCCCACTTTTATAAAAAAATAAATAAAAAAATTATAATGTAATATATCAAAATAAATATGAATAATTAATGTAAGCTATAAACATGTGACAATTAAATAATCAACATAGTAAATGAAATAACACCTCCACATAGATTAATCATATTAACACCAAATCATATAGGTAATATTCCCAATATTATTGAATCAATAGTTCTCAATACTTATCTTAAAGTCATGGAAAGGCTGCTATCTAGCACTCGGAGGAAATCTAGCACTCAAAGGAATGGTTATGGACCTAGGTTGTTTCCCAACATAAACACCCTCAAAGGAATCGGTTCTTGCATAGAACCAAACTCGCCTTCATGGCATAAACTCAGCCCTGACCAAGACACTCCTGGGTGTACGATGTACCCTGAGTTGGACACACATTGTGTGCCCCTTCTCCTAATGTTAAAATTCCCACCTAGACCCTAACCTTCACTCCTTTGTGCCCTTTTTAGTTCCTCTGTCCATTTTCTCTTTTTTCCTTGAATGTTCTCCATCTTTCCATGCCTTTCCCAAGTCTCACATGAATGATTTATATATCCTTTTAAGGGGTGGTTTCCAAATCATCATAACCTTTCACCAAAAGGTTACCTTTTAATAATTATTTAAATAAATAATTATTCTTCTTTTTAAAAGAGTCTACATAATCTCTCTTTTAACCAAAGGATCATTATATCCTTTATTTTCTATCTCCCTTTTAATTCCAAAGGGTTATTTATATATTTCTCTTCTCTTGGGAAAAAAGTCACATATCAGGCACCCTACCTAGGTATCTCTCTCTCTCTATCTCTATCTCTCTCTGTCTCTTTGTCTCTATGTCTCTGTCTCTATCTCCCTCTTTCTATCTCTCTCCCACTCCCTCTCTCTCACTTTCTCTCTCTCCCACTCCCTCTATCTCACACTCCCTCTCTCAAGTCTCTCCCTCTGACCCTCCTCCCTCTCCCTCTCTCTCCTCTCCCACTCCCTCTCCCTATCTCTCAAGTCTCTCTCTCCCCCCCCTCTCAAGTCTCTCCCTTTGGCATCCCACCTAGGTCTCTCTCTCTTTCTCTCAGGTCTCTCCCTCTCACCCCCTCTCTCTCAGGTCTCTCCCTCTAGCACCCTACCTAGGTAACACACACACTCTCTCTCTCCTACCCAACTAGATAAGTCTCTCTCACTCCAACCCCTTCTCTCCCACTCTCTCTCTCTCACTCTCTATTTCTCTCCCACTCCCTCTCTCTCCCTATCTCTCAAGTAGCTATCCTCTCTCTCCCTCTATCGCTCCCACCCTACCTAGATAAGTCCCTCTCACTCCAACCCCTTCTCTCGCACTCCCTTTCTCTTAGGTCTCTCCCTCCCACCACCTCTCCCTCTCTCAGGTCTCTCTCATTACCTCTCTACCTCTCTCTTTGTCCATCTTTGTCTGTTTGTCTCTCTCAAGTCTCTCCCTTCCTCTCTCCTACCCACCCTACCTAGACAACTCTCTCTTTTAAAATTCTCCCTCCCTCTAAATACATACATATAAGAAAACATACATACATGTAGGCATACATACACAAATACATACATACATACATTAATACATACACAGATACATACATACATGCAAGAATGCATACATGCATACATACAAATATATATACATATATTTAATAGACTAGCATTTAACACAAAGCAAGGCATAATGTGAACACGTTATAATGCACTCGCATTATGTCTTGCTTAGGAAACTCTTGAGCACAAATGCAAAAAATATGTCAAAACCATGAAATTGCGCTCGCATTATTACACACTCACATTATTTCTTGCTTTGGGAATCCCCAAAACCGCAGGCTTGGTATTTGCTTTGGATTACCAACCCAAAGGCTTGGAGTGCCTTCCCAATGTCCAAAGACATGTTTTTGAATATTCTACAAGATTTCACATAATCGTGTTTGTGCTAACCATCAAGTTTGCACGTGTTTCAAGGTCGAATAAATCAAACACCTTGGTATTGTTAGGCTCTCTCTTAGCTATTTAACGATGTAATTTTTTTCACATTTTGACAATGTTAAGCCTTTCATCTTTTATTTCTTTTATTTGTGTACCCCTTTTTTAGTAAAAACCACTGTTTGGTATTCTTTGTTATAAATTAACCGTTCATTGAAATTTCAAATAAATTACATTTTTAGAAACTAGACTCCATTCTACACATTTAAAAAATTGATTTTCAATTAGTTTTCAAAATTTATAAGGGTATCACGACCAACATTCTATTTTTCAAGATGTGTCCACTTTGAAAATTATTAAAAAATTAAATATTCATTAAAAAATTATCAGAAAAATCAAGCATAAACTATATGCTGTTAGCTAATTTCTCACTGAAATGATTTTAAATATATATATATGTGTACACCTTTTGAAGGAGCCACAAAAGTCGCTATGTTATGTTTTTTTGACAAAAACAACACCAATTTTTATGGCCTCCTCTTTTGAACCCCTTAATCTCTACCATTTTCAAAAAATATTAGTGGTTTAGAAAGTAGACTTGGAGCACTACGATCCTTTATTTTATTGCATCTAATTTTTTTAAGTGTAACTATCCTCAATTTCAAATCCAAAGTCGGTATTTTTTAATTTTAGAAAAAAAGTGGCCACTTAGGAACCCTTTTTGACCCCTTATTTTTTTACACTTACCTTTAATAAATAAAATACTAACTTCTACAATATCCCTCTATTTATCCTATTCATGTTCATAGCAATTTACTTGTGATGTGGCGATTATTAAGGGGTCAACTATGCATCATTTGATAGGTTATAAGGGGGCTCACCCTACCTAAAAGCTAAGTTCCGGATTGATGGACTAACCCATCAATTTGTCTCAATTAAAAAAATATATATATTTTACTACAAATATATTAGGTACCACGTAAACATCACATCTCACATATCCTTAGATTCCATGTGCTAGTTTATACATTTATGATAGTTGGCATTTATCGAATATATTAGGTGTCACATAAAAATTACATCTCACATCTCCTTAGAGTCAATGTGCTAGTTTATATATTTATGATAGTTGGAATTTAGGGAATATATTAGGTGCCACATAAACATTACATCTCACATCTCCTTAAAATCACTGTGCTAGTTTATACATTTATGATAGTTAACCTTTAGGGAATATATTCGGTGTCACATAAATATTACATCTCACATCTCCTTAGAGTCAATGTTGACATTAAGGGTTCCCCATTGAAAGTGGTAAGTGAAAATGAAATGTTCCAACTCATTGTGTGGATGTTCAATGTTCAAACTCTTTGTGTAGTTTTAGAGTCAAACTTGTTACCCATATTTCATGAGTAGTGGTTCACAAGAACCCATCTCTCATTATTACTTGGAGAATAAGTGTGGTAGGCATTTGTACGATCTAAACTCGCCAAAGTGGACCAGCGAAAAACTAGTAACCTTCGGAATGTAAATTGCTATAAAAGGCTAAAGCGGATCAGCAACCACTTATAACAGCCTTTCTATTTCCTTGGGAACTCTATCCATAGCATGGCGATGGACACAGCCGAGTTTCTTAGCGGTAAAACCATTCTCCTACTTGGTGCGACGGGTTTTCTGGGCAAAGGTATGAAATGGTGTTTTCTATATCGTGTTCACTGTATCTACTTATATAATAAGCTTTTAACGTGAATATCTGCCTAGTTATTTATTGTGTACTCAAACAATTGAAGCTGCGATGGATTTTACAGTTTTTGTGGAGAAAATCCTGCGAGTGCAACCAGATGTGAGATGTATTTTTACACTCATAAGGTCTGCAAATCTGGAGTCCGCTCAAGCCAAACTCCAAAGCCAGGTATAATATTATAGCACAGCTTGAATGATAAACTCAATCTATGCAGATGGGTAATTCTTTCATGTGAAATGTTGTTTCTCTGTAGGTGATATCTAAACAGTTGTTTCGGCTTCTACGAGAGCGTTACAAGGAAGGCTATCAGGAATTCATGGCAAGAAAGATTGTTCCTGTTGTTGGAGACGTGGCACTCGATGATTTGGGAATTGAAGAAAGTATTAGAGACGATCTCTGTGCAAAGATCGATATTGTTGTCAATTCTGCGGCTGTCACGAGCTTTAATGAGAGGTCTTTTAAATATATTGAATAATTGAATGGGTAATTGAGGTTAATTCTGCTGTCACCACTATGATTATTTTGTTTTGTACAATTGCAGGTACGATATTGTAATGAAAGTGAATGCATTTGGAAGTAAGAATGTGGTAAACTTTTGTAAACGTTGCTGCAACCTTCAACTTCTCTGCCACATTTCCACAGGTGAATACCTTCAACTTCTCTTGCCACATTTGTTGTGGTGAATACAATGTTCTGCATTAAGCTCTAGGAAAATTTACGGTCAACAATTTACCATCAGCAATTTATTATCAGCAATTTATTATCGTGGATAATTTATGATATTGATGAATAATTTATCACATATACAATTAGGAAATTGCTAGTGGTTAATTTTCCACGGCGATGAATTGCTGGTGATAAATTTTTCTAGAGATGAATTTATCCTGACGATGAATTGTTGGAGATAAATCACTGACAGTGAATTTGCTATGATCAAATAAATATTAAAAGATTTATACGATGCGATCTCATCTTCAATGGTTACTTAATTCTCCTTTTGGCTGATATCTGCGCATGTCAGCTTATGTGAATGCTGGAAGCATGGGCATGATCAAAGAAGAAGTTGTAAGGATTGGAGAAAGGCTTTTGTACGGTGGTGGAGAAATATCACTCCCTCAGATAGAGTCGGAATACAATTTAATAGAGCAGAGCATAGAAGAATTCAAGAATGTTCAAGGGGAAGCATGGTCAGATGAGAAGGAGTCCAAATATATGAAGGAATTTGGGGCACAGAGGTAAATGCATTTTTCTTGTATTTGAAGATTGTACATGGCTTGTAGTGCTTAGCAAAAAAGGGTTTCAAGTTAGTTGTACGAATTTGAACAGGGCGATGAAATTTGGATGGCCAAATACTTATGAATTCACAAAAGCAGTTGGAGAGTTGATGGTGGATTATTTCAGGGAAGATATACCCACTGTTATCGTTCGACCAACTATAATCGAGAGTAGCTTAAGAGAGCCATTTCCGGGATGGATCGAAGGCATCAGGTACTAAAATATAATAAATAAATAAAATTCTAGATTATTAGGGTTATAAAAGTAAACAATTTTTTTTTATTTAAAAAGGAAAGATCAAGATGATTTGAAGTACCAATCCATCTTATTCACTTTTCTTTGTCTAAATTTAGTTTCCTATTTTTAGTATTGAGCAATTAGTGTAAATTTTTGTACACATATGTCTAATCCTTAACCATTTCTATCACATTTCTTTATGCAACATCTATTCACATGTGTACATCTAATGACCTACACTATTACTTTTACAATCGAGATCCTTTGCTCATTCCTTGTATTATCCTAATTTTGATAATGACAAGATTCATCTATTAGCATGTCTCTGACCATCTATATCACATCGACTATGAAAAAAGTCCATCATTGTCTAAGTACAATGACTATTATCTTAATCATTCCTTATATCCCTAGCCCTTAGATGTATCATCGAATGATGTCCCTAACCATACTTTGCCACCACTCCTCTTTCATAGGCAATACCTATCAAAGGTATGAAATCGCTTGTAAATTAATCATAAAGATTTACCTTTTATTGTAGGTCAACATATGAGAAATAGAACAATACAACTCCAATAGACCACTACTTCTCATTAAAATTTAAAAAACATATATTAAAAAAAAAAAAACTTACCAAACTAAAATAGAAATTGCAAGTACTAAACTAAAATAAAAATCATCTTCTCATATGAAAAAATATCTATCAAGTAATATACTTGATCTTCTTGAAAGAAGCTAAATAGAGATGAGAATATTCTCATCCTCTATATGGATCCTCCAACCTCCTCTTGACCCATTTAGTCTCCAGTAGTCAGATGTAGCATAAGAAATTCTAAACACCCCATTAATAGAATCAAAGTTGTCATGCATATTTATAAAATTTGTTAAAAAATAGAATGCTAGGTACAACAAATAATCCATCCTTTACATTAATGATTTATAACTCTATAGTTAGAATATAATTTTGACAAATAAATTTGAAATGCATCAAAATCTACAATTAAACTAGTCATATACAAAACAAAATTGTATTCATAAAAATATAGATAAACAATATTACATGATTAAAATGCTAACTTTGTCAATTTTGAATGTACAACCTTCAAATTTATAATCTTTCAACCTACCAAATGTGTTATGCATCTTCACTACTATAAATTCATTTTTATAAAAGAATGCTCAAAATCTCACTTAATCAAAAGAATAACAAGTTTTTACCCATTCAACTTTGAATGATGGATCAAAATAATTGATATGGGTTTCTACCATTTCAAATATATTAGAAGGCTTAAATATTTATTAGTCTCACCATTTTCAATAAAAGGCTACCAACACATAATTCAATACACAATTAATAAATGATCTTTTAAACCATATAATGATTCTTCGATGTCAAAAAAGCTATTATGACTTGTTCGATAAATATGTTCCACTATTAAGATAAAAGCTAAGAAAATAATAGTTACAGTATTTTGTGGCCGCCTTATTATCAATATAATTTTTTTTCCAAAATTTAGAAAACAAACAATAAATTACACCTTTGTGTAAATAAATGCGGCTTGCTTACAAAAAACTTCGTATTTTGTCAATAAATTGATCTCCTTTCCTACTCTATTTACTTCTACTAAACCAAACTCAAAAACATATTCAAAGATCTTGTATAATAATATCAAAAAATAATGAACTACTTCATTGTGTTTATATCCACTCTCCTTCTATCTTCTTCATAATTTTATACCAATACTAAACTAGAAATATAAAAACAAACTGAAAACTACACCATGATTATATAAAATAGAAATAAATTATTCCTTTACAAAATTAATATTACATTTTGATGTATTAACTTCTAAAGTCCTACTTTCCCTTTTCTTATGCAACTAACTAACCAACCAATAATCTCACATCAATATATTAAACATAATATGCAAACAAATTTTGAATTATAAAGATAAAAGAAAATGATGAAACACCCCATGTAAATGTTGGTTGGTGCTTTTTATGATCTCCCATACACTTGTTCGGATGTGGTTCCTTTAAATTATGAGAGGGACTTTTTATTGTGTTAGTATATGATCTTTATTGCTATATCACTGCAGGGTGATGGACCCTATAATAATTGGATATGGGAAGGGACGAATCTCATCGTTCCTGGCTGATCCAGATCTAGTGGTGGATGTGGTACGTACAAAGCCATACATTGATTTTATATCCTTTCTATCTTACTATTGTTATGAGCTGATCTGATTTGCAGCTGATAATTACTATAGAATATGACATGTTAGACTTCATTCTTGACTAAATCAGATTCCGGTGGACATGGTTGTGAATTGCATGATAGCATCGATTGTGAGGAATGCTTCACAACCAGGTCTATTCGTCTATCACGTAGCTTCATCGCATGCAAACCCATTAAAACACAGTGCGAATCATGATTATTGGTATAACTACTTTTTGGCACATCCATTCACATCCAAGAGTGGGAGGATTGTGAGAGTGAAGGAACTACGCTCTTTAGAGAGCATGGCCAACTTCAAATTCCACATGACTCTCTATTATCTAATCCCTCTTCAGGTAATGATATCAATTTTTCAAAATTCACATCGTTTATAATTACAACGATTTTTAGATTAGATTACATGGAAGTTTTTAGCTTACATTCCATATTTTCATTGCCTTGGCTAACACATGAAATGAATATGGCAGATACTCTATACTATGGATAAACTTCAGCAGGGCTACCACGGGCTGAGACCGCTCTATACTCGCCTTCTTGAAAAGTATAGACTTACAATGAAGCTCGCCCACATCTACGAACCCTTTCTTTTCTTCAAGGGAACGTAAGAGACCAATTCACTCCTCTTGATTGCAACAAATTAGTTATTTATTGGAGGTCTTTAGTGTGAAATCTGAAGTTCTTGGTTGTCATGATCGACAGGTTCGACATCTCAAATACGGAACATTTGTGGAATGAAATGTCGAAGAGAGATCAGGAGAATTTTAACTTCGATGTTAAGAGCATAGATTGGAAACACTATTTCCTCAATTGTCATATTCCTGGGCTTCTCACTTACGTTATTGGAGGATCAAAACTATGACTTTTGATATCTTAGCATGCTATGTCATGTTAATAAAAAATAATATTATAATAAGTTGTAATGTTAGAATATTTAATGTTTATTATACATTATAAAGTAAGCTGGGTGGTTGAAAATAACAAGTATTATATAGTAAGAATTTCTGTTAAATTTAAATGTTATGAGTTTTTGAATATTTAATTGAATTCTTAGCATTTATATCTAGATTATCTTCTCCATTGTCAACAAATATAACATAATTTTAAGATAATTTAAGAATTAGATCTCAATGTTTGATATCTTTTTTGAAAATAAAATTTCATTTTAATCTTTGTTTAGAGTGTTTACATTTTTCAATGTGGATTTAAATCTATTATTTTGAAAGCTTAAGATTTTATCTATAAAACAAGTTTAAATTATACAAATTGGATTATAATAAATAATAATTATAGTATTGTTGATGTGGTTGTTAATGTCACAACACAAATAGAATTCTTACAACAAAACCTATCCCTCTTGAAAGATTTTAAATTCAAATAGAATTTAAAGTTGTCACACCTCATCTTGTTACTGAGTTACTTTTACCTTCATGAGTAAAAATGATGATAAATGTAATATGATTTTGTTATGCTTGCTAAAAGAATGGAATATTGAAATAGGTATTATGTTATATTAAGTGAAAGTGTTGATAAATGTTAAATATGGCTTGAAACAACAATTATGTTGACCTTGATGAAGAACATACATTGCTATATGAATATGCTAAATTTCTATGATGCATATGGCTTTATTATGAATGTCTAACTATCTTGGTGTTGTACTAAGCTAGTTGCAATGACAGGTTCAATCCTTCAGAAGGGAGGGGAAGTATCACTCTTGAGAGAAGTGATTGGTCGGGTAATCCTAAATGAAACCTAACTGAGCTTACACACACACTCACAATAGAATGGTTGAGTAAAGTCATAGTGTTGGGAATTGGTAAGTCTTCCTTTAGAATGACGTGTTTGCATTAGACAAGATCATGATTTTTGTTAGGAGCATTCTTGGATTGAATTAAGTAATTGAATCAATGAGTCTTTGAGCATTTTGTATGGTTACCTTTATGTTGATGTGTATGTACATTAGTGGTAAATGTGTATATGGATATATATATTGATCTGTGCAAGAGAGCATAATCATATGCATATATATGTAAGTAGAAATACTTACAAGTGTACTTGCACAAGGAATCGATTATATACACATATGTATACACTTAATGTAGATACCTGTCGATGAGGATATGAACATATTTAAGTTGATATGTAATAGTAATATGTAATGTGTTTGAATAAATGAATATGCATATATACGTATATACCCACATGTTGATATACACATATGTGTAACTTTATGGAGTACCCATACGAGCATGATGATATATGTATATATAATCATGTATGAGTATATAGATATATATACCTATGGTACTATTTATGGTTTAATGATAAGGTGGATACATAGATTTGAATATCGAATGATTCATTCTTCAAATTTGGGAGTTGATATATGAATATATATGTGTATATATTAATATACATATATATAATATATATGTATATTAATAATATATACCTTATTAAGTACCTTGAGATTCTAGTGTGGGCCTCTTAATGAGAATATGTTGGGATACAAGCCAATGGATAGAAAGTAAATGGACATGCTATTATATGTGAGAGGGCATGAAATATGCAAAGACTCATAAGTAGCATATTACACATGGCACATAGAAAATGGAAACAAGACAAGTTCAAAATAGCGCATGGGATAAGTTCTATGTCAACATTAAGTTTGTAAACAAGTAGAAGACCAAAACAAACGCATGGGTATGAGACTTAGTTAAAAATTAAAGAATGTAAAAGGTAGGGCGCTGGAATAATACACAACATATAAAGGAAGTATTAGAGGCCGATTTATAAATGTATTATGCAAAAGATAAAGGCCGATTTAGAGTTTATAAGCCATGGCAGATATCATACAAAATGCATCACTCTTTTATAGTAGTGCATTGCTTTACATTGGAATGCATTTATCCAAAATAATAAAGGGTGATGAAAATAATAAACATCAAAGCTACTGTGTAAAGTGATTTAAATACACAATAAAAGGGAAATAAACCAAAACATTAAACATGTTGTTCAAAGCACAGTTTGAATGCTATTTTAGAGGAGTCGATTCATCCTTTACTTTTTAGGTGAATAGTCATCAACATAGTATGTGTTTCTTGTAAAATGTGGAATGTTTCTTTGGATAAAACCTGCACCAAAGGAATACGAAAGTGGTTGAAACTTGGTGCCATTATATGAATAATCTATTCTTGTAGAAGTTTATCATGTTTGTAATTCGATTCTCATCTTTTGAGCATGTGCATATTTGAAATAGTCTTGTGTTGTTGTTGAGCAAAGGAGGTTGATCTATAGAATACCAAGCTGAGATTTAACTTAGAGTTCTACCACCTTGTTGTTGTGAGAAATGAGTTGATCCACATGCTTGAGTGGTGTCAACTAGCATACCTTTTCCTTAGGCATCAATGTCTCAATATTTTCTATAAATAGAATGGCCAACTCTCTCATTAGGGATGCACAATTTTGAAGTTTCATTATGTTTCTATTATTATGAGAGCATAGAGTTATATATTGTGAGAGCATTGAGTTATTTTATGAGCCTTGAGAAATAAGATATTGTGAGGTATTGCATTGAGTGGTTTAAATTGTTTTGAGTAGAAGCTTGGCAAGCTATCTTGGGAAATAAACCAAGTAGAGAACTAGTTAGGTCAATTGGAATATAGCATAAACAAGCATGGGATTCTAACCTCTTAATGTTTACTTGCTTTCATGAAAGATTGAATTTCTTGATTGTTTGCATAGGAATCACTCTTTTTACTAAGGAGATTACACTCTCGAATGGAATCATCTATTGATATGATTAATCTTCGATTGAGGTCATTCATTGATGTGGCTATACTCTTGATAAAAGCCACTTATTAATGTGATATATTACTGAATGGAGTTCATTATTTATGAATATTTAGTCTATTATTAGATGAAGCTTATGTAGCTATACTTTAGATTATAAAGTTATACTTGGGACTAGGTTGTCTTTTGAAGATAATAGCTTGTTTATGGAAAGTTAATTTATAGCCTATCAATTCTCATATGTTATATCTAGGTGGGATTGGTTCATATCTATTGAAAGGGGGGGTAACTTTTGATTAGGAATTATTGGTATATATACCATTATATTTTGGGAAAAGGGGAATAGTTTATTTATGAGGTAAGGGATTACGCATGGAAGGAAGTTACCAAAGCATAGTATATGAATGGTCATAATCCAAACCGAGCTACAAAAGTGTATGTGAATAGGAAGACAGTCACTCAAAGTACTAGGTGAGAATACTTTTTCCAAAGTAGTGTAAGTAGCCACTGTTTACACTGTCAGTTTACTATGTTCCTTTTATGCATTCTAGATTAGGATTATCATACTTGTAGGGGAAACGACTGTATGATTAGGTTCTAGTTTGTAGGACACAACACTAAGCTCAAATAGGCTATTGTTATGGGTTTGACCAACCAATCACTTCATTGAAGGGCACATGGCCATCTATCAAATGAAGATGTGTGGGGGAATCGTATTTGAGTCTGTGGTTGGTGGAAAACTGCTTGAGTGATGCTTCTCCTCATCATATGGTGGCTAAAGTTTGTAGATGTTTGCACTAGTATTGGGGACAACTACAGTGTATACACCAGGGAGCGGGGACATCTAAAATGTATGCACTAATGCAACAACATCAAGACTAGTTTGTATATCTATTTCCATATGAAGCTCATAAGAGATATGCATGTATCTTGTACCCATTTATATGGAAGGATATAATCTTGAATGAGAGACTTGAGTTTACTCAATATGAAATCTATTTTTTGGAAAGATTTGTGAAATTACAATGGAATGCAATAGAAGTTTGGAAATAGTGTTATTTCAAATGTGCATGTAATTTAAATTATGGAAAAAAATAAATTATTGCTATGTTATCGCATCATGGATCATTCACTTAATGTGAAAAATTTGGAATTTTATTGTATAGACAACTGAGGTTGTTACAAAAGTGTCAAGGCTTTGATTGTCAAGTCTTGACGCACTAAGTTCACTCATGGTTCAATGTTGTATTTCATCGTTACTCACAAAGAGACTTATGTAGACTATTTACTCACATGAACTTAACATATTAATGTTTCACAAGGTATCTTGAATGATTTGATCAAGTTTATTACTTATTTGACAAGATCAAATTTTATTTCAAGTTATTTTTGAAATATTTCATAAAAGTTGTTCACTATCACAACTAATTTATCTTTTCTTAATATTTATTTCTTATGATATTCCTTTATGTGCATGTTCTTCTCCATCATTTGATCAAAATTTTCCTCACTAAAAATAACAACTTGATTTTTAATAGCACTTTCAAAATTATAGTTAAATTCTTTCAATACCATTTCTTCATCATACACCACAACATGATCACAAATATGACCTATCAATTTCTCTACTAGAGAGACATTCTCAAATATTAAATCCATAATATTCTTCCTAATATTTTCCATTTTATCTTCACACTCTCTAATCAAGTCTCTTTTAGACCTTAGTTCTTTTATCCATATCTTTATTTATGATATGGTTTTAGTTGTTACTATCCTTTACTATATTAATAATCCATCATTTAGCTTTTCCATGGTTTTCATTTTGGATAGTTATATATCACTCTATTCCAACCTTTCTTTGCACTCATCCCTCAATTTAATTACCTTCTCTTTCCAATTTAGAATGCCATTCCAATTTGTATTGGCCAATTTTAGTGTGTTTGTAGCATCGTAAATTGTCACCCTTGACAATTTCACACTATGTTTTGCCCCCCCTTAAATTATTGGACCTAATTTAACACCCAATTTCCTAAATTATGTAATCTATGACTCATTTAAATGATCACCAAAAAATTGAAAGAAAAAAAAAATCATTTATCTAATAATTTTCCCTTGACATGTAATTTTTTGAAAAAAACGGACCGGGACACACATGCCCTAGTGTGAATTAGTCCTACTATTTTGGATAACTCTAAATTAAAATATATAGGTATCAAAACTTTATCATTTGTAATTAAGCTTTCCAGTGTCGGCTATCGAGATTCAATTTGTCGGAAATTAGGATAATTACATATAAATACCCAGTTATTGCATCATTTCAAATTGAACAAAGGATCATCTAGAAAACTAAGAGAAATTATTGTTGTAAAGAGCAAGTCAAGAGAATTCAAGGGTAGATTTGTGAACATTATTGCAATAATTCAAGATCCAAGCATCATGTCAAATCATATGTGGGTTTATGTGTGTTTATGAAATCATCCTTTGTGAAGGATAACCCTTTTATAGGTCTCTAAGAAATTCAAGCAAGAAAGATCCAAGACCTTGAGGAGATTTGTATGACTTTAGTCCTTCAAGGAATCCATTGAAGGATGGTGAGTTGCAATACTTTTTTGACTCATCATTCCTTCCTATCATTGTCATTGTCACTGTGAAAGTGTAAACACTAACATGGTGTTTGACCAAGGAAAGCCCCTAAATAGTACAACCATTTATCTCTTATTGAAAGTGAAAGTTTTAGGTTTGAAGGAGATTGGAGGAAGTGTGAAGATCAATTATCCATTATTACATTCAAAACCCTTCCTCTTGACAACTCACAAAAAATCACTTAAAGAATTATTCGATAGCGATCCCATAAATTTACAAATGAAAATGAAAAGCTTTGATCTAGCACTAGAGGACTTTGAAAATAGATGTAATATATCTCTACAAGGACACATATGCCCTATGGTGAATTAGTCCTCCTAAAATAGGCTCAAATTTATACCGTAGGAGCACAGTGTCTTGTTCTATGTATTTTAGTTGTCTAAATTTGTTTGTGATTTTTGTACTTGCATTATGATAGTAATTTGCATCATTGGCCTATTTTGTGCATTGCACTTCATTCCTAAATTCATCCTAGATTTGGTCAAGGGTTGGTTGACTCACCTTTTAGGTTAAATTAAGTTAATTACATATCTTGTCCAATTCCATCAAACCCCCACAATCATACCATGTTTATCTATATTTCTTAATGATAAACGACGAAAGGTGTCAAACTCTAAAGAGTGAAAATCTTCAAAAGGGTGTTCACCATTTTCCAACATATCAATATCTTCTCCTTTGGATAATAATTTCTTAATGCTTCTCCATTACATTAGGCTCATGCTTCTTATTGTCCATCTTAACTATTTTTTCTTGAGAGACTAAGGAAAATTTGAGTGGAATTTCTTTAACTATCCGCCTTAAAACTACAAGGATTTTAATGAAATTTTGTAATTGAAATATTTTATCTTTCAATTCTCTTTTCCTCTTTTTATCATTTTCCAACCTTGCAGCCATCATCTACATTTTCTCAAAGATCTTCAATTTCTTGCTCTTTGGTAGTATTACCTCAATCATGTTAGTGTATTAAGTTTATCTTAGGGTAAATAACTCCTAGTGGCTTTTTCTCGTAGGGTAGTTTTCTCACGAATTTGATACTTTCACTGATTTAAAAGCCTGTACAATATGCATTTTTAGCATCTTAATTTACATTCACTTTTATTTAAATAGTGTGTGTTTATCTCATGCATTGTGAAGGTATTTTATTGTAGATCATGATTCTGGGCTTAGTGGTTGACACCAACATGGTATTAGAGCCAACCATTCCACCCTCCTTCCTTTTGAGAGTTTTCATCAGAAATGTTTGAGATCATTTATTTACTGTAGTTGTTTTGACATTTTAAAATTTTCAAATTTAAAAGTTACCATCTTTTTCTTGCATATTTTGTAGTTGAGGCACATTTTTGTGTTTTTCTCAATTCAGCATTGGTTGTTGGGCACAAATTTGTGATAGGATGCGATTTTCTTCATTCAAAAATTTTGCTTGTAGGTGTAATTCATCCCTCAAAGGGGTGT
The DNA here is from genome assembly GCA_007258455.2 of Sequoia sempervirens. Lineage (NCBI taxonomy): Eukaryota > Viridiplantae > Streptophyta > Pinopsida > Cupressales > Cupressaceae > Sequoia > Sequoia sempervirens. Next base: position 24,236 of record VDFB02026013.1, read on the forward strand.
TTACAGTTTGAAGGAATTTGCATTTTCTCTTTGGAGGCTGCAAATCACTTTAGAAGGTGCGATTGAAGTAGAGGCTGTGATTTGGTTTTGGTTCCACGTTTAGGCCTGATTCAACATAGAAGGCTCAATTTTTGGCCTCTTGGAGGCACGATATCCTTTGTTCAAGCCATGATTGTAAATATTTTTTAATGATTGGAGACTCGTGTTTTGATCAACTAAAGGCCCTCATACTCTATTGAGGCACATTTTTTGGTTTGGAAGAGGCGACAAAAGTTTGTTGAGGGTGTGAATTTCTATGGTAGATGCAATTTGCAATAGGAGGTGTGAGTTTGCTCATGTTGTGCTGATTCTATTGCAAAGTGACTTTCTCTTGGAGTAGCCCAATTTTAATTTTGTCGTAGAGAGGAGGCTTGTTGCTTTCTTTGACAACACATTTTAATCAAACTTTATACATTTATAAATTTTCCCCTAAAATATTTAGGGTTCAAGTTGCACAATGAAGTGGGTTCATGTTCCTTTGAAGTTGGTGCTAAAGACATTATCCCACATTGGCAGAGTGAAGGATCTGTTTGCTATTTAAATAACATTTCAGTGCAATTGGGAGCAATTCTCATGAATTGATAAGAGGTTGTCAAATTGTGGAGATTTGTACATTCATTTGGTTTTTACATGGTGTAGCAATCTGCTACAAAGAGACAGTAAGGTGTTTAAATTTTTTCTCAAATATTTCAGATTTAGTCTTCTTTTTCCTAAGTAATATCTTTTGGATGTTGGAAACATAAATTTTGAGAGGTTGCATTTGATATTTTTTGGAGGTTTCAGTTTGGTGTATTTTTTCCTTTTATTATCATGGCTACTCTTGAGTTAGTTTGATTGTTAACCCCCCATAACTACCTTACCTGGAAGATGAAAATGCATAGATTGATCTAATCTAAGGGTTTGTGGTCCACACTGAGTGATAACCAACCCACTCTTAGCAAGGGATATTAATTTTATTCCCATAGAAGCAAGTGTGATGAAGCTATGGGTTTGATAAAATTGAATGTTTTTTATAGTCTCCTTTTTCATGTTGAAGAGCGTGACACACATAAGGAGAGATGGGATAAGTTACAAAACTTGTTTGGTCAGGTCAGTGAGTTTTGTGCCTTACAACTAGAGGTAGAATTAATTTCTCTTTCCTTTGATGCATTCCCTTCCATTGATGATTTTCTAGTCAAGTTCAAATCTGTGAGGTAATTGGCAAGATGTGGGAAGAGAAAACTGATAAGGAGTACATTTTTTTGATTCTATCTAAGCTTAGAGGCCCATTTTCAATCTTTTCTTCTACCTTCTACTCTACCATGGATGCCTTAGACTATGCATTCCAAATGCCTTCTTTTGAGACTTTCTATGACCATTTGACAAGGGAGAAGGTCAAACTTTACCAATTAGAGGGGGTCTCTATGAATCATGCCTTAGTTGCACAAGGATCTCAGAGTAAAGGGAAGAAAAAACCTAAGCCTAAGACAGAGTCCCATGAATCCTCCACCTCTTCAAAAGAGTACAAGCCTAAGAAGGAGAAGTTCAGTTGTGTGTATTGCAAGAAGAAAGGGAATGATGAACACCATTGTTATAGGAAGAAGATTAATGAGCTTTCACATCTTCTTCAAAAGAACAATATTCCATTTACCTCATTTGTGACTCCTTTTGCAGCCTCTCCATCTTCATCTACATCATCATCCAATCCTACATAGTTAGGGAATGTAGGATTTGCAAGTGGTAAAGGAGATAAACACTACATGGGTAAAGGAAACACATTGATGACTTATACAGTTCATTCTAGTCATGATTATAGATGGTTTTTGGATTTAGGAGCATCTCATCACATGGGTTTTTCACCCTATCCTTTTTTGGGTCTTTATCCTACTAATACGTCCAAGATTTTGTTGGGAGATAGTAAAATTTTGGATGTTGCATGGGTAGGAAATGTGGAGATTGGTGATGGTTGTTTTAGAGATGTAATGTGTATTCCTAATTTGCATAAAAATTTATTGTCCATCTATCAGATTACTCATGGTGAGGTACCAAAGACTATTGAATTCACTATAGATTTTGTTTTCATTCGAAAGGGTGATACTGGAAAAGTCATTGTTGTTGGTAAATTTGATCATGAGTCTCATCTCCATGCCTTCTCTCATTTTTTTGTTGATGATGATTATGATCCTCGCACCCATTTTGCTAGTGTTGACAACAATTCCTCAGGAGAAATTGGTCACTTGAACTTTGGAGTTCTTCATACCCATGTTGATTCTTCTCATCTTGTTGCTTCAAAGGTTGGTTCTTCAACACATCAGGATATTTTTTATCTTTCAGATATTTTTTTATTGGATGAGTATTTGGTAGGAATCTCATATTTTTGTGGAGTCTCATCTTACAGATTTGGGAGATATACTTGAGGGGATTCCTGTCCTCTTTGATGACAATTTTCACATAGTTGTTGATACATCTAGCTTGTCTTTGGAGATTGACATTGATGAGCCTTCACTTGATTTGTCACATTTCTTGGTTGTTTTTTATTATGATTATGTGGTGGATTAATCTATTTGGAGACTTCCTTCCTCTTTTCAGTTGGACATGGAGTCGCCTCTTCTAGTGGACTTGTTTCTTCCTAAGGGGAGCAGAGTTATTTGTAGGCATTGGATCATCTTTTTTTTTCAGGCACATTTCATCAACATTGGATCTTCTTCATTATGGGGGGGATATAATATCTCTTTTTTTCCTTCCTATGGGGGGATCAATATACATGATGCATGTAGTCCTTGGGGGTGTGATTGAGTCCTCCATCCATAAATCATTTTTTTTTATTTTCTCTCTTTTTGAGAGGGGTTTTTCCCACAAGGTTTTCTCCTTTTCTCTAGTTGTGAGAGATTTTCTTTTTTTCATTGTAAATGGGTACCTGAAATGGTTGGGTAGATAAGACCCATATTACATCTTCATTTTGTATAATAATTCTTGCTAAGTTTTCACTTAATGGGGGGTGTTGGTGTATGTAACATACCAACCCTTAATGAAGTAAAAATTTCTAATTATTCACCTTACGAGTAAATAAACTATGTAACAAGCCATTGCAATAATTTTTTTTTCTTTATTGAGGATATATGAACAAAGATGCATAACATAATACAACATGGATTCCATTTCATTACAATAAATCATAAGTTACAACAATACAAGAATGTATACATTTACATACATAGCTCAATGAGCTTCATAGCAAATACTTGTAAGATGGTCTAGGATCCTTCCTTTCAAATCTTGGTTCTTCTGTCACCTATTGTGGAGGAGAAGCATCACTCAAGTGCTTTTCCGCCAACCACAAACTCTTAATGCTGTCCCCCACACATATATCATTCGATAGATGATCCTTCTCTTTGATGAAAAGATTGGTAGAGTAACCAATATGATAACCAACCGAGCATAGTGTTGTGTCCTACTTAAGTAGAACTTGTGATCCCAAAATCTCAGACTAGCATGTAATACTAGATCATGGTGAACTGATAGTGGAGTCTCGATAGTCACATAATCTAGAATGGAGTCTCAGAAATTGACACTACTTTGGCCAAAGTGTTAAATTTAGTATTCCTATTGAGAGTCATCTATCACACACACTACTTAGGGTCAATTTTACTTAAGGCTATCTTAAACTATGCATAGGAATTTCCTTCAATGGATATTTTGTCACCCCAGATTAACCTATCATCATTTTAATCTACTTGGAATGAACCTAGTTAACAAGTAAGTACACAAGATCCCTCACATACTAGATTAACTATCCTAGAAGTAAACACAAGATTTCCTAGTTAAATCAATAACTTAGCTAAGTGTATCACAAGTTCCTCTTATGTTCAATCATTCCTAGTATATAATACCCATGACATACACCAAACTCCTATTATGGAGTACTACAAGCACAACATAAAAACAACATAAAAAGCTTCAATTTCTTTTTCAAAGACACTATAATATCTCTAATGCACACACTAGAAAAGACAACTCAAGAAATCATGGAAAACATATCATTCATAAGTAAATAACAAAGAAGAAGAGATCATTATGCCTATTATCGCTTATCCAAATAAATGATAGCAATGCAACCCTCTGCAACAGTAGCAAAATTGATAAACAACTTTTCAAGAATGTCACAAATAAACTCTATCTCTCAAGTTGATAGCTTACTCCTCTCAAAAACTTCATCACAAACTAAATAGAACTCACTCCCTTTCTCTCACACAATGTAAAATAGAGTATGGCTAGAAATAATGCATAATAAGGAATTGCAAAAGATGTAAAATCTTGTGGAAGAATGTGTCCCTTCTAATGAAATGGATCAGCTATTTATAGAGCAATCTAGTAACCTCATAGCCTATAGTTTAGGCATGTTAATGGACAAAAAACTCTATGCAAAGTAACACATGAAACTCAACAAAAAGGTGGTGACTTCCTAAGGTCATACTCAGCAAAATCACCTACAAATTGACTTGCAGTATTGATAATAATTACAAGAGTTATTCAATCTGCATTTGCTCAATTTGAATTGTCTCAAGAAATAGACACATACACCAACATGGTTTCAGAGGTGGTGCAAAATCCATTCTCTCTTTTTCTTGTTTGGTGCAGTTTCCTTGCCAAAAGAAACAGTCAATTACCAATTCATAACAACAAGCATCCATTGATTTTTTTTGAGGATGAGTCGACTAAGGCATTAAATATGTTTGACAAAGTCATTGGTAGATATGTATAATAATTCAAGGTTAATCTTATCAAATGCATCGGCCAATTCAATGCTTAATATCAACACAAGACAACAACATCAAATGCAATACAAATGTATTATATCACGTGACAGTTTGAGTGGTAATCGTTTTCATATAATATTCATAAGCACCTTTCATACAACTTCTAAAAACATAGTCATTATTGACTATTATCACCCTCCAATATCATGGTCATTATTGAATATAATTAGCCTATATAACTCAGCTTCTACGAAATAAATGATAGTCAATAAATAATATATATAATATTATATATATATATATATATATGTATATTTAAAAATATATATATAATATCATTTACATATTTTTAAATATTGAATGTCTTGATTGTTTGCTTGGGAATCACATTAGATTTCTTGAATAGATAAATTATCTATTTTCCTTATGGAAGGAAAAGAATCATGTAGCTATGATTTCCTCATGAGTGTCATTATATACTCCACGTTAAGGAGAGTAACCTATGGGGGTCTAGAAGTACATTTATTTAATTATTGAAACCCTAGGTTAAGAATTAACCATTAAGTTGGAGTATATACTTGATTACCATTGGAACCAATAGGTTGTGAATAACCTACTTGGATGGATTATGTAGTTGAGCTTTTACTTAGGTTTAGATTAACCTATACAATCAGACTGATTGTTGATTATAGATTATATACAAAATTAGAGTATAGTAAGGTTGAGACTCACCTATGTGGTTAAGTAGATCACTTGAGTTTATGAGATACTATATGTTTAGAGATATAGGTGGGATTACCTGGTGAGTTAGTGTTGGTACTTGATTGGTTACTTACACACTTGATATGAAGTCATATTGTTGACAAGATTCTACTCTTTTGAATCACTCTTTTTACTAAGGAGATTACACTTTCAAATGAAATCATCTATTGATGTGATTATTCTTCGATTGAGGTCATTCATTGATGTGGTTATAATATTGATAAGAACCACTTATTAATGTGATATATTACTAAATGGAGTCAGTTATTTATAATATTTAGTCTATTATTACATGAAGCTTATGTAGCTATACTTTAGATTATAAAGTTATACTTGGGACTGGGTTGTCTTTTGAAGATAATAGCTTGTTTATGCAAAGTTAATTTATAGACTAGAAAAGCTCATATGTTATATAGGTGGGATTGGAATATCCATTGAAGGGGGGGTAACTTTTGATTAGGCTTTGTTGGTAAAGATACCATTGTATTTTGGGAAGAGGGGAATAGGTTATTTCTTAGGTAAGGGATTACATATGGAAGGAAATTACCAAAGCATAGTATATGAACGGTCATAATCCAAATCGAGCTATAGAAGTGTATGTGAATAGGAAGATTGTCACTCAAAGTACTAGGTAACAATACCTTGGCCAAAGTAGTGTAAGTAGCCTATGTTTATATTGTCAATTCACTATGTTCCTTTTATGCATTCTAGTTTAGGATTTTCATACTTTTAGGGGCAACAACCGTATGATTGAGTTTTGGTTTGCAATACACAACAATAAGATAAAAAAGGCTATTACTATGGGTTTTACCAACCAATCACTTCATTGAAGGGTAGGGCCATCTATCAAATGAGAGATGTGCAGGGGATCATATTTGAGTCTGTGGTTGGCAAAAAACTACTAAAGTGATGCTTCTCCTCATTAGATGGCGACTGAGGTTTGTAGATGTGTGTGCTAGTATTGGGGACAACTAGAGTGTATACACTAGGGAGTGGGGACATCTAAAATGTATGCACCAATGTCGTGACATCAGGACCAATTTGTATACCTATTGTCATATGAAGCTCAGAAGAGATATGCATGTATCTTGTACCCATTTATATGGAAGGATATAATATTGAATGATAAACTTGAGTTTACTCAATATGAAATCTATTTTTTGGAAAGATTTGTGAAATTACAATGAAATGCAATAGAAGTTTGGAAATAGTGTTATTTTAAATGTGTGTGTAATTTTCATTATGGAAAGAAAAAAAATTATTGCTATGTTATGGCATCATGGATCATTCACTTAACATGAAAATTTTGGAATTTTATTGTGTAGACAACTGGGGCTGTTACAAAAGTGTCAAGGCTTTGATTGTCAAGTCTTGATGCACTAGGTTCACTCATGGTTCATTGCATTTTTTCATTACTCACAAAGGGATTTATGTAGACTATTTACTCACATGAACTTAACATATTAATGTTTCAAATGATATCATGACTGATTTGATCAAGTTTATTACTTATTTGACAAGATCAAAAGTTATTTCAAGAAGTTATTTCTAAATTATTCGATAAAATTCGTTCACTACCACAAGTAATTTATGTTTTATTAATCTTTATTTCTTATGATATTCCTTTATGTGCATGTTCTTCTCCATCATCTGATCAATTTTTTCCTCACTGAAAATAACAACTTGATTTTTAATAGCACCTTCAAAATTATAGTTAAATTCTTTCAATACCATTTCTTCATCATACACCACAACATGATCACAAATATGACCTATCAGTTGCTCTACTAGAGAAAAATCCTCAAATATTAAATCCATAATATTCTTCCTAATATTTTCCATTTTATCTTTACACTATCGAATCAAGTCTCTTTTAGACCTCAGTTCTTTTATCCATATCTTTATTTGTGATATCTTTGTAGTTGTTACTATCCTTTACTGTATTGATAAGCCATCATTTAGCTTTTCCATGGTTTGCATTGTGGATAGTTATATATCACTCTATTCCAATCTTTCTTTGCACTCATCCCTCAATTTAATTACCTTCTCTTTCCAATTTAGCATGTCATCCCAATTTTTATTGGACAATTTTAGCGTGTTTGTAGCATCCTAAATTGTCACCCTTGAAAATTTTAGACTATGTTTTACCCCCCCTTAAATTATTGGACCTAATTGAACACCTAATTTCTTAATTTATGCATTCCATGACTCATTGAAACAATTACCAAAAAATTGAAAGCACAAAACAAATTCATTTATCTAATACTTTTCCCTTGACACCTAAATTTTTGAAAAAAAGGGTTTGGACACATACACCCTAGTGCAAATTAGTCCTCCTATTTTGGCTAACTCTAAATTAAAATATATAGGTATCAAAAATTTATCATTTGTAATTCAACTTTCCAATGTCAGCTATCGAGATTCAATTTGTGGGAAATTAGAATAATTGCGTATAAATACCTAGTTATTGCATCATTTCAAATCAAACAAAGGATCATCTAGAAAAATAAGAGAAATTATTATTGTCAAGAGAAAGTCAAGAGAATTCAAGGATAGATTTGTGAACATTATTGCAGCAATTCAAGATCCAAGCATCATGTCAAATCATATGTGTGTTTATGATATCATCATTTGTGAAGGCTAACCCTTTTGTAGGTCTCCAAGAAATTCAAGCAAGCAAGATCCAAGACCTTGAGGAGATTTGTATGACTTTAGTCCTTCAAGGAATCCATTGAAGGGTGGTGAGTTGTAGTACTTTTTTGACTCGTCATTCCTTCCTATCATTTATCTTTTTATCATTGTAATTGTCATTGTGAAAGTGTAAATACTAACATGGTGTTTTACCATGGAAAGCCCCTAAATATTACAACAATTTCTCTCTCATTGAATGTGAAAGTTTTAGGTTTGAAGGTGATTGGAGGAAGTGTGAAGATCAATCATCCATTATTACATTCAAAACCATTCCTCTTGACAACTCACAAAAACTCACTTAAAGAATTATCCGATAGTGATCCAATAAATTTTCAAGCAAAAATGAAAAGCTTTGATCTAACATCAAAGGACTATGAAAATAGATCTAATATATCTCTACAAAGACACATACACCCTATGGTGAATTAGTCCTTGGTGTAGGAGCCCCTTGTCCTCAAAATATCCAAAAGGAAAAAGAATTGCAAAATTTCCATTTTTCATTGTAAAGCATTGTAAAAATTCATAAATGTTGTATTTGAAGTGTAAAATAGGTCTTTAGGAGGTTTATTATGTAATTTGGAAAAATATTGCTAAGAATGTGAAAGTTGTCAATAATGAAAAAAAGAACAAAAGTGGGAAAAATTAGGAAATTGAAAGGTCATAAGGGAAAAAGAAAGGTTATGGTCAATTGGAAACTTAAAAAAGGAAGTTGTATAACTATTGTAATCATCTAAGGTAAGGGAGAGATGAGACTTTGTAATTTTTGAAATAATTTTGAATAAAAAGAGCCTTGTTTTGTCAAAAAAATGTTTACTTTGATAAATTCAATTCTTTGTACAACTTGTTCTACATTATAAGGCCTTGAATTTTATTGTCTGTGGTAGTTTTGTGGTTTATCATTCTATTTAAACTTATTTTAGAGGAATCTTATTGAGTTTTTGTTTTGCTTAAGTCTTTTTATAGAGAACAGTTAATAACCCTTCATTCAAGGGTTTAAGGGTCTAAGGAGTTTAAAAGCCACCATTCCACCAATGGAGGCTTAGTTCATTGGTGGAATGGGATAATAAAAAGTGTGAGTTACTTTGTGTGTAGTGGCAGGATAGGGAAAATCATATTTACAAAGTTTTGATGCTGCTCTTGACAAAAATTTTGTGATTTCTTCCTTGAAGTTGATGAATACAAGTATGATAATGGAGAACCAACATATATACAGGCTTGGTGTTGGAAAGATAAGCTTGGGAAGACATAATAAACCATGTTTGAGGAGGTGGCAGGTATTTTTAAGGTTTGCAACATACACTTTCAATAAACCCTCGTATATTTTGTGTTGAAAAGCCTATAATTAAGGGTTTTGTGGAATAACGTCTATTTGAGCTTTTTAGCCTCTGAATATTAATGAAACTTAAGTTTTGTGAGTGGATGAAAGAATTTTTGAGGAAATTTAGTATTTTTGTGAAGATTAAAGATGACGTCATGTGTAAATTTGGGCTAATTGGGTGTAGTTTCATATGGACAACCTATTGGTTTTCACATGTTTTCTAAAATAAGTGCTAGTGTCTTTGAAGTATGTTATTATTGCTTGTAATGGGTCCCTTGAACAATAAATGGCTTAAATAGTTTCTATAAATATTGCTTAATATACCTACTTTTGTGATGTTGCTATGCTACTAGAAGATTGGTGATTGAATACTTGAAACTGTGTTACTAATGGAACAATGATTTGGATGATTAAATCTGTCTAGAATCTAACAAAGTAAGGTGTTAAATGTTGGTATATGGCTTGGGGAGATTGTTGGCATATGGCTTCTGGTGTTGTCATTGATGGCAACTGGAGTCATTATTTTGGTCTGCAGATCAGAATCTGGTCATACCGGCAGGAAAAATCAAGAACAGTGTGTTACCGATAGAAAGCATGAAGAATAGGGTATCTAGTCAGTTAGTTGATCTGTATGCTTCATCGGATCATCTGTTTGAGTTGTGGATCCTTGGGATAGGTTGTTAAGCATATATTTTATCTTATTGTTAAGTTTTGTGGTATTGCATTAATCGGTGTACGAGTTAGAAGATCTGACAGGATGTTTTTCTATTTATTAACTCTTTGTGGCTGACCTAGTGAATGTAGTGTGTCATAGATGTATAAGGAGTAATTGTTAAATTTTTTCTTTTGTTGATTATTTTTTTTGGGTCCCAGCTATGGTTTGGCTGATTTGTGTTGGTGCGCATGATAAATTGTTCATGATATGATCCGACATATGGAGAATATTTTGTATTTTATTTGAAGCTGACATATAATAGTTGAATTCTTGCTAGCGGATATATATGAGAGTTCGGGCAATTCATTTTGTGTACATGATGTGTGTGTAACTGTGTGCATAGAGAACAGTTGTGTGTGTGAATATCAAAAGATTAGTTGAGTGAATTTTGTTTAAGAGGATTTTGTGAAGTGAATTAAGACAGAGCAAAGAAAAGTACGGAATTAGACAGAAGGTCCATAATTTGATTTTTGTGCTTCACCGGAACTAAATCCAAAAATTTGTAGATGTCTTCTCAGTTCAATCTTTTGTTGTAATCACAAACATTTTGTAAGGCAGTGAGCCTTCCTTATTTTGAGCAATGAGCTCTAGGCAGTGTGCCTAAATGCATGTGCATTCCCTTTTTCTTCATACTTTTAATAGAGTATACATTGTGGATTAATCTCCACGGTGGTTTTTCCCCTAACATGGTTTCCATGTAAAAATCACGGTGTTATGGTGCTTTGATTGTTTCTTTAATGTGCTTACATGTTAATTTTAGTTTAAATGTTGTGAATGCTTTATGATCCATATTGAAGTTTAAATATTGTTGTTGATAGTTTAAGGTATGGATCAAAATTAAAAATATTATGGAACACTGATTCACCCCCCCTTCTCAATGTTCCTTGAGTCCAAAAATTGGTATCAGAGTAGGTTCCTCTTCAGAAATTTTAATAGGTTGAGGTGGATCTTGAAATACAATGGACTCTGGTGGTCTTCAACAACAACTGATGGTGGCACTTGATGATCTTGATTAGTCTAAAGAAAAAGTCATGGAATTAAAAGAAAATCTTGTGGATGCCAAAAAATTCATTCAATCATTAAAGGATAAAATCAGTGAGTCAAGAGAAAAGAGGAAGGAACTTTGTGATCATCTGAAGCAAAAAGAGAATAAAAGCTTGGAAGATGTTCACTTGAATCATACCCTAAAAGAAATATTTGAAGAATGTGAAAAGCTTTCTAGGGACAATGCTACTCTAAAGCTTGAGATGGAATTTTTGGTGATGAAGCTAACTAAGGATATCAAAGAAAGGAAGAAGAATGAGGAAAATCTGGCCCAATCTTTAAGAGAAAAATATGAAGAATGCAACAAAGTTAATGGTGGATTCATTCAGCTAGAAATTGAACTGCAAAAATTCAAAAATAATGAACAAGAACTTGAAAGACAGATAGTTATTCTCAGAGATGAACTCACTATTGCAAATGAATACAAGGAAAAGTTTAGGATTATTTTTGCTAAGCTTGATGAGCTTACTAAAGGACAAAAGGATGCAAATGATAAGCGAGGTCTTGGATATGAGAAGGAAGAAAGCTCCAGATCCGAACTCAAGGATCCTAGACAAAGAAATCAGATGAACAAAGGCATAAGATATTTGGTAAGACAACCCAATGCTCAAAATTTTAATGGTTACTAATTTTCTTGTAATAAATTTGGTCATAGGGCTTCTTAGTGTAGAAGTAAAATAAATTCAAGTAGTCCATCATTTCTCGGTTAGTGTTTTGGTTGCAATAAGTTTGGTCATAAGTCAATTGAATGCAAAAGTATGTCTGTTAGTGTAAGGAATGTCAAATGCTACACCTGTGGAAGATTTGGGCATGTTACTAATCAATGTAGATCAAGAGGAAATCAATGGAATGAATGATCTAGACAAAGAAATCCAATGTGTTACAATTGCAACAGATTTGGTCACATTACAAGATTCTGCAAGAATATAAACATGGATAGAAGAGGTCTGGTATACAAAGGAAGAATTTCACAGAAAGATGACAAAGGAAAAGGAAGAGTAATTGTGGAAGAAATAAGAGATCAGATGAATAAAACATGGATAAAGAAGAGTGAATCTGATAAGCCCATACCAGAAGTTGCCTCCGATAATTCCTCCAAAAATTGATCTTAGGCCATTGGCCTAGGGGGAGTTTTTCAAGAAAATCCTTGGTACCAGAATGTAGGAAATTTTTACTAATTGTGCCATCAATATTCAAATGTGTCCATGATCATTTGTACAGGAATTCGAGATCTAGAAGGTCCTTAGATGAATTCTTCTCTTGCTATCTGAGAAAGTAGAGTAACTAGAACTCCTAGGGAAAAATATTTAATGTGGCTAGAAGGGTTAGGTGCACAAGTTATAAAAGGGCATTTGGAACCCTCATTTATCACCTTGCATTGAAGAAGAATAGAAGGAGAGCCTTTGCAATATAATTTCAAAGGATTCAAGTCAATTTGGCAGCAAATTCATCAGGTATTTTAGTTGCTCATAGAATTTCTAATTTTGTGCATAGTAGAAAAACCTTGTTCGGTACAGAAAGTAAAATGAAGCAAATAAAAGGAATAGTGAATTTGGATGAATATAGTAGTAGGAAGATCAGGGATGTAAGAAATATGTTGTTGGATGATGAATTGAAGTGGCTTGAAGGTGCGAAACATAGCAGTTTGGACATTTGGAATAAATTTCCTTATTTTGATAACACGGAAGTGGTTAGGTTTATCTTGAACAGATTGAATGAGGACACTCTCACTCTGGATAAACCCTATCTCATTTCAAAAGAGGTGATAAAAAATTTAACTGGATTATGCAGTGTTAAGGATATTCTGAAAAAGAAGTCAATTCAGAACATTGAAGTCAAAACCCTAACCGGAGTAACAGGAGATCAAAGATCCAATAACAAGGTACATTACACATGGAATTTCATACAAAATTTTCTTCAGAAATAGGGAAGGATCAACCTTGGTAGGCGTAGTTTACATTTCTCATAAAATGATAATGGAGGATCAAGACTTCAACCTATGCAGTTTGCCAAAAGAACAATTGATGGAGAATGTTCAATTAATAAAGGATGCAGATTACCCCTTCAGGTTTAGTACTTTGATCATATGAATCATGATGTACTTTCTAAATTGCTTGCTTCAACATGATAATGTGGTATGGAGGGAAAATGAACCAATTTGTAAGAAATTTTTTGAACATTCTAATACTCTAGAAAATTGTGAGCAAGTTTATGAAAAATTCTTTAGAGAGTTGTTGGGAAAGTTTGGAATAGTTGGCATCTCCCTTTCAGTAAAAGCAGTTGAAGTTGGGTCCTCTTTTGGTAAGGTGGAAAGGAAGCAAAAAAGAGCTCCAGAGTTTGTTGATGACACTCCTCCAACACACAAGTCTCCAAAATTTGAAGGAAAAGGCAAAGAACAAATAATTGTGGATATACCAAATGAAGATTCTGGTGAATACACTCCAAGAGATGAACCAAAATTAGTTGAATCAGATGTAATAATAGCATAAGGAAGTGATGAAGAAGGTTCTTTATTCAAACCAAAGATAGTGCAGATTTTTCGGGAGGAAGATGAAATGAAAAAGATTGCTAACATATGGTTAGATGGACCCTCATATGAGGAAGACTTGATTGAGAGCACTCTAGGAAGTTATTTTGTGCACAATAACATTGAATTGGAAAGTTTGTAGAATGTACTTCTAGAAGAAATGATTGAATGTATCAAGGAGGCTATGGCCTCTAAGCCTTGGGACATGAAAGAGGAAGAAATAATTCTTCATTTGAAGGAGTAGTTTAGGCTATCTCTTACAAAATTGAAAAAGAAAATGAATGTGTTGAGGTAGTGCATAAACTTAAAGAATAACATCTACAATTATTATCTTTAGTGGCCTCATGTGGTTGGTAAATACAAAGACAAGTTGGAGTAGATTGAAAGTGATTTGCAAAAAAATGGTCAAGATTATAACATGTTTCAGGACCAAGAAGGTATAGTAAAGAAAAGAATTCATGAGTTGCAGGCTGAGCATGCAAAGGTTCACTTTTCCAAAAACACTCTTATGGATACTTTTTAGAAAGTGAAGGATCTAACTGAATGCAGATTGGAGCAGCTAATTGAGATCCTAAGGAAAGGAGAGAAGTTGGAAGAAGCGATTACAATTCTAGAATCCCTTATCCATATCATCAACAGGACATCAGAAAACAACAGTTTGATAATAATTATTGGCATTGCAGTAGATGCTTGGAAGAAATTTCTTCTGGAGATGAAAGATAAGTATAAAATAATTTTCTGATTTGTGTAGTAGTTGTAATTTTTTTTTCAAATTTTGATGAATTTTTTGCATCAACAAATGGGGAGAGAATGTAATAAAAAATTCCTTGACATTCTAAGGGGGAGCAGTGCTTTGTTGTGTTTTGAACTTTTGAATTTTGGTTTCAATACTGAGTCATTTTTCACTAAGTGTTGCCATCAATGCCAAAGGGGGAGATTGTTGGCATATGGTTTGGGGAGATTGCTGGCATATGGCTTCTGGTGTTGTCATTGATAGAAACTGGAGTCATTATTGTGGTCCACTGATCAAAATCTGGTCATACCGGTAGGCAAAGTTGAGAATAGTGTGTTACCGATAGAAAGCTTAAAGAACATGCTATCCGGTCAGTTAGTCAATCTGTATGCTTCACCAGATCATCAGTTTGAGTTGTGGATCCCCATGATAGGTTGTTAAGCATATATGTTATCTTAATGTTAAGTTTTGTGGTATTGCATTAATCGGTGTATGAGTTAGAAGATCTAGTAGGATGTTTTTCTATTTATTAACTCTTTGTGGCCAACCTAGTGAATGTAGAATGTCGCGGATATATAAGGAGTAATTGTTTAATTGGTTCTTGTGTTGGTTTTTTTTTTTTGGGTCCCAGCTATGGTTTGGTCGACTTGTGTGGGTGTGCATCATAAATTGTTCATGATTTGAGCTGACATATTTAGAATATTTTGTATTTTATTTGAAGCTGACATATATAGGTTGAATTCTTGCTAACGGATATATATGCGAGTTCGGGAAATTCATTTTGTGTACATGATGTGTGTGTAATTGTGTGCATAGAGAGTAGTTGTGTATGTGAATATTAGAAGATCAGTTGAGTGAATTTTGTTTAAGAGGATTTTGTGAAGTGAATTAAGACAAAGTAGAGCGAAGTGTAGAATCAGACAAAAGGTCCAAAATTTGATTTATGTGCTTCACCAGAACTGAATCCAAATTTTTTTAGATGATATCTTCTCTGTTCAATCTTTTTTTGTAATCACAAACATTTTGTAAGGCAGTGAGCCTTCCTTATTTTGAGCAGTGAGCTCTAGGCGGTGTGTCTAAATGCATGTGCATTCCCTTTTTCTTCATAATTTTAATAGAGTATACATTGTGGATTAATCTCCATTGTGGTTTTACCCCTAATAGGGTTTCCACATAAAAATCTTGGTGTTATGGTGCTTTGACTGTTTCTTTAATGTGCTTACATGTTTATTTCAGTTTAAATGTTGTGAATGGTTTATGATCCATATTGAAGTTTAAATATTGTTGTTGATAGTTTAAGGTCTGGATCAAAATTCAAAATATTGTGGAACATTGATTCAACCCCCCTCTTAGTGTTCCTTGAATCCAACATTAAAAATGTACTAAAGGATTAAGGAGGAGTCTAGTGGTAAAAATTGTTGAATTTGATGCTTTGGGCAATGTTTAACTAATGTACAATATGGTGTATTGAATACTAGTAAGGGTGTAATAGTGAAACAATAAAATGGAAAAGATGTTTATGATATGAAGCTGATCTAAGGAAGTTGTTAAGGATGTTTCAAAGTCTGGTTAAAGGATTGAATCAAGAATAAGTGAATGATTGTCTTTGGGTCTTGGGAAACAATGTGGAAAGAAGAATTCCTTAGTGAATAATGAAAGAATGGATTGTTTCAAAGATTCTAATCACGTTTTTGTGTCAATGTGATGCTAATGATGGTCTGGATTATGGTTTTGGTGAAATTGGAATACTAACTTGTTTTCTTGAAGCTTTGTAGAATGAAGAATCAAGTGGAATTGTGTATGGTTTGGTGAAAAGTATAGTGGATTTGTTGCTTGTTAAATTTGATCTTCTCCAAAAAGTGTTTGGGATAGAATTTTCCCTATTGAATAGATGTTGTTGATAGTTGGTATTGCATTAGTCCACCAAAAATAGGCTCAAATTTATACCGTAGGTGCATAGTGTTTTGTTTTGTGTATTTCACTTGTCTGAATTTTTTTATGACTTTTCATGATTTTCGTATTGGCATTAGGATAGTAATTTGCATCATTGACCTATTCTATGCATTGCACTTCGTCCCTAAATTCATCCTAGATTTGGTCAAGGGCTGGTTGACTCATCTTTTAGGTTTTAAGTTAATTACATATATTTTCCAAGTCCATCAAACCCTGATAATCATACCATTTCCATCTATATTTCTTGATGATAAATGAAGAAAGGTGCCAAACCCTAAAGAGTGAAAATATTCAAAAGGGTGTTCACCATTTACCAACATATCAATATCTTCTCCTTTGGACAATAATTTCTTAATTATTCTCCATTACATTAGGCTCATGCTTCTTATTATCCATCTCAACTATTTGTTCTTGAGAGACTGAGGAAAATTTGAGTGGAATTTCTTTAACTATCTGCCTTAAAACTACAAGGATTTTATTGAAATTTTGTAATTGAAATATTTTATCTTTCAATTCTCTTTTCCTCTTTTTATCATTTTCCAACCTTGCAACCATCATCTACATTTTCTCAAAGATCTTCAATTTCTTGCTCTTTGGTAGTATTACCTAGATCATGTTAGTGTATTAAGTTTATCTTAGGGTAAATAAATCCTGGTGGTTTTTCCCCATAGGGTAGTTTTCTCACACATTTGATATTTTCACGAATTTAAAAGCCTATACAGTATGTATTTTTAGCATCTCAATTTACATTCTTTTTTGGTGAAGTAGCGTGTGTTTATCTCATGCATTGTGAAGGTATTTTGTTGCAGATGGTGATTCTGGACTTAGTGGTTGACACCAACATGGTATTAGAGCCAACCATTCTACCCTCCTTCCTTTTGAGAGTTTTCATTAGAAATTTTTGAGATCATTTATTTGCTATATTTGTTTCAACTTTTGAAAATTTTCAAATTTCAAAGTTGCCATTTTTTTTTGCATGTTTTGTAGTTGAGGCACATTTTTATGTTTTTCCCAATTTAGCATTGGCTGTTGGGCATGAATTTGTGATAGGAGGTGATTTTCTTCATTCAATTTTTTTTCTCACAGGCATAATTCATCCCTCAGAGGGGGGTTTATAGTTTGAAGGCATTTACATTTTCTCTTTGGAGGCTGCAAATCACTTTAGAAGGTGTGATTGAAGTAGAGGCTGTGATCTGGTTTTGGTTCCATGTTTAGGCCTAATTCAAAATTGAAGGCTCATGTTTTGATGATTCTGTTGCAAAGTGATTTTCTCCTGGAGAAGCCCGATTTACATTTTGTTGTAGAGAGGAGGCTTGTCGCTTTCTCTGGCAATACATTTTAATCAAACTTTATACATTTATATAGTTTCCCCCAAATATTTAGGGTTGAAGTTGCACAATGAAGTGGGTCCATGTTCCTTTGAAGTTGTTGCTAAAGACATTATCCCACATTGGTAGAGTGGAGGATCTTTTTGCTATTTAAATAGCATTTCAGTGCAATTGGGAGAAAGTCTCATAGATTGAGCATAGGGTGTCAAATTGTGCAGATTTGTGCATTCATTTGGTTTTTATGTAGTGTAGCAATCTGCTACAAAGAGACAATAAGGTGTTTAACTTTTTTCTCAAATATTTTAGATTCAGTCTTCTTTTTCCTAAGTAATATATTTTAGATGTTGGAAACATAAATTTTGAGAGGTTGCATTTGATATTTTTTGGAGGTTTCAGTTTGGTGTACTTTTTCCTTTTGTTGTCATGGCTACTCTTAAGTCAGTTGAATTGTTAACCCCCCATAACTACCATATGAAGATGAAAATGCATAGATTGCTCCAATCTAAGGGTTTGTGGTCCACACTGAGTGATAACCAATCCATTCTTACCAAGGAATATGGATTTTTTTCCCATAGAAACAAGTGTAACGAAGCTATGGGTTTGATAAAATTCAATGTTTTTTATAGTTTCAGTTTTCATATAAATGAGTGTGATACACCCAAGGAGAGATAACAAAACTTGTTTGGTCAAGTCATTGAATTTTGTGCCTTACAACTAGAGGAAAAATTAACTTCTTTTTCCCCTGATGCATTCCCTTCCATTGATGATTTTCTAGTCAAGTTCAAATTTGTGAGGTGGCAGTTGGAATGATGTGGGAAGAGCAAAACTAATAAGGAGTATATTTTTTTGATTTTGTCTAAGTTGAGAGGCCCATTTGTAGTATTTTCTTCTACCTTCTACTCCACCATGGATGCCTTGGACAATGCATTCCAAATGCCTTCTTTTGAGACTTTTTGTGACCATTTGACAAGGAAGCAAGCCAAACTTTTGAAATTAGATGGGGTCTCTATGAATCATGCATTAGTTGCACAAGGAGCTTAGAGTAAAGGGAAGAAAAAAAAATCCTAAGATAGAGTCCCATGAGTCCTCCACCTCTTTAAAAGAGGACAAGCCTAAGAAGGAGAAGTTCAGTTGTGTGTATTGCAAGAAGAAATGGCATGATGAAAACCATTGTTATTGGAAGAAGATTGATGAGCTTTCACATCTTCTTCAAAAGAACAATATTCCATTTCCCTCATCTATGACTCCATCTATAACCTCTCCTTCTTCATTTGCATCATCATCCAATCCTACATAGTTAGGGAATGTAGGATTTGTAAATGGTAAAGAAGACAAACACTACATGGGTAAAGGAAATGCATTGGTTACTTTTGCAGCTCATTGTAGTCATGGTAGATGGTTTTTGGATTTAGGAGCATCATGTCACATGGATTTTTCTCCCTATCCTTTTTTGGGTCTTCATCCTACTGATACTTAAAAGATTTTGTTGGGAGATAGTAAACTTTTGGATATTGTGAGGGTAGGCAATGTGGAGATTGGTGGTGGTTGTTTTAGAGATGTGTGTTGTATTCCTGATTTGCACACAAATCTATTGTCCATCTATTAGATTACTCATGGTGAGGTATTGAAGACTGTAGAGCTCACTGTAGATTCTGCTTTCATTCGAGAGGATAATACTGGAAAATTTATTGTTGTTGGTAAAGTTGATCATGAGTCTCATCTCAATGCCTTCTCTCATTTTTTTTGATGATGATGATTATGCTCCTCACACCCCTCTTGCTAGTGTTGACAAAAATTCCTCAGGAGCGATTGGTCACTTGAACTTTGGAGTTCTTCAAACCCATGTTGATTCTCCTCTTGTTGCTTCAGAGGTTGTTTCTCCAACACAACAAGATATTTTTTGATTTTTCAGATCTTGTTTTATTGGATGAGTATTTGCTAGGCATCTTAGATTTGTTTGTGGAGTCTCATCTTAAAGATTTGGGAGACATACTTGAGGGGATTTCTCTCCTCTTTGATGAAAGTTTTAGCATGGTTGTTGATACATCTAGCTTGTCTTTGGAGATTGACATTGATGAGCCTTCACTTGATTTGTCACATTTCTTAGTTGTTTTTTATCATGATTATGTGGTGGATTATTCTATTTGGAGACTTCCTTCCTCTTTTCAATTGGACATGGAGTGGATTCTTCTGGTGGACTTTTTTCTTCCAAAGGGGAGAGGAGTTTCTTGTAGGCATTGGATCATCTTTTGTTTTTAGGCACATTTCATTAGCATTGGAGCTTCTCCATTATGGGGGGGATATAATATCTCCTTTTTCCCTTCCTATGGGGGGATCATTTATTATATATACATGATGTATGTAATCCTTGGAGGTGTGATTGAGTCCTCCATCCATGCATCATTTTTGTTTTATTTTCTCTCTTTTTGAGAGGCATTTTTCCCACAAGGTTTTTCTCCTTTTCTCTAGTTGTGAGAGATTTTCTTTTTTGCATTGTAAATGGGTACCTAAAATGGTTGTGTAGCCAGGACCCATATTGCATTTTCATTTAGCATAATAATTCTCTCTAATTTTTCACTTAAGGGGGGGTGTTAATGTATGTAACATACCAAACCATAATGAAGTAAAAATTTCTAATTTTTCACCTTACGAGTAAATAAACTATGTAACAAGCCATTACAATAAAAAAAATTCTTTATTGAGAATATATGAACAAAGATGCATGACATAATACAACATGGATTCCATTTCATTACAATAAATCATAAGTTACAACAATACAAGAATGCATACATTTACATACATAGCTCAATGAGCTTTAGAAAAAATAATTGTAAGACGGTCCAGGATCCTTCCTTTCAAATATTGGTTCTTCTGTCACCTATTGTGGAGGAGAAGCATCACACTAGTTCTTTTCCACCAACTAAAGACTCTTAATCCAGTCCCCCGCACATATATCATTCGATAGACAACCCATCCCTTTCACAAAGATATTGGTAGAGTAACCAATAACAACAACCAACTGGGAATAGTGTTGTGTCCTACATAACTAGAACTTGTAATCCCACAATCTCGAACTAGCATGTAATACTAGATCACGATGAACTAATAGTTTAGTCTTGGTAGTCACACAATCTAGAGTGGAGTCTCTGAAATTCACACTACTTTAGCCAAAGTGTTACATTTAGTATTCCTATTGAGATTCATATATCACATACACTACTCAGGGTCGATTTTACTTAAGGTTATCTTAAAATATGCATAGGAATTTCCTTCAATGGATATTTTGTCACCCCAAATTAACCTATCATCATTTTAATCTACTAATAATAAACCTACTTAACAAGTAAGTACACAAGCTCCCTCCTATACTGGATTAACTATCCTAGAAGTAAACACAAGCTTTCCTAGTTGAATCAATAACTTAGCTTATGTTCAATCATGCCTAGTATATAATACCTATGATATACACCAAACTCCGCTTATAGAGTACTACAACATAAAAACAACATAAAAAGCTTCAATTTCATTTTCAAAGAGACTCTAATATCTCTAATGCACACAATAGAAAAGACAAATCAAGAAATCATGGAAAACATATCATTCATAAGTAAATAACAAAGAAGAAGAGATCCTCATACTTGTTATTGCTTATCCTAAATGACAACAATGCAACCCTCTCCAACAGTAGCAAGCTTGAGAAACAACTTTTCAAGAATGTCACAAATAAACTCTATCTCTCAAGTTGATAGCTTACTCCTCTCAAAAAATTCATCACAAACTAAATATAACTCACTCCCTTTCTCTCTCACAATGTAAAATAGAGTATGGCTGGAAATAATGCACAATAAGGAATTGCAAAAGATACAATTTAATCTTGTGGAATAATGTGTCCCTTCTAATTAAATGGATCAGCTATTTATAGAGCAGTCTAGTAACCTCATAGCCTATAGTTTAGGCATGTTAATGGACAGAAAACTCCATGGAAGGAAACACATGAAACTCAACAAAAAGGTGGCAACTTACTTAGTTCATACTCAACAAAATCACCTACAGATCGACTTGCAGTATTGACAAAAATTACAAGAACTATTCAATTTGCATAAGCTCAATTTGAATTGTCTCAAGAAATAGACATCTACAACAACTTGGTTTCAAAGGTGGCGCAAAATCCATCCTCTCTCCTTCTTGTTTGGTGTGGTTTCCTTTCCAAAAGAAAAATTCAATTACCAATTCATAACAACAAGAATCCATCGATTTGTTTTGAGGATGAGTCGACTAAGGCGTTAAATATGTTTGACAAAGTCATTGGAAGATATGTATAATAAGTCAAGGTTAATATTATCAAAGGCATCGACCAATTCCATGCTTAATATCAACACAAGACAAAAAAATCAAATGCAATAAAAATGTATTATATCACTTGATAGTTTGAGTGATAATCAATTTCACATAACAATCCTAAGCAACTTTCGTACAACTTCTAAAAACATAGTCATTATTTACTATTATTGCCCTCCAATATCATGGTTATTATTGAATATAATCAACCTATATAACTTGGCTTTTACCAAATAAATGATAGTTGATAAATAATATATAATATGTTTAAATACATATATATATATACATATATATATATAATATCATTTACATATGTTTAAATATTGAATGTCTGGATTGTTTGCTTGGGAATCACATTAGATTTCTTGAATAGATAAATGATCTATTTTCTTTATGGAAGGAAAATAATCATGTAGCTATGATTTCCTCATGAGTGTCATTATATACTCCATATTAAGGAGAGTAACCTATGGGGGTCTAGAAGTACATTTATTTAATGATTGAAAGCCTAGGTTAAGAATTAACCATTAGGTTGGAGTATATACTTGATTACCATTGGAACCAATAGATTGAGAATAACCTACTTGGATGTATTATGTAGTTGATATTTTACTTAGGTTTAGATTAACCTATACAATCAGACTGATTGTTGATTATAGATTATATACAAAATTAGGGTATACTAAGGTTGAGACTCACCTATGTGGTTAAGTAGATCACCTGAGTTTATGAGATACTATATGTTTAGAGATATAGGTGGGATTATAAATTGAGTTAGAGTTGCTACTTGATTAACTACTTACACTCTCGATATGAAGTCATATTGTTGAAAAGATTCTACTCTTTTGAATCACTCTTTTTATTGAGATTACACTCTCAAATTGAATCATCTATTGATATGATTATTCTTCGATTGAGGTCATTCATTGATGTGGCTATACTCTTGATAAGAACCATTGATTAATGTGATATATTACTGAATGGAGTCAATTATTTATGAATATTTAGTCTATGATTAGATGAAGCTTATGTAGCTATACTTTATATTATAAAGTTATACTTGGGACTAGGTTGTCCTTTGAAGATAATATCTTGTTTATGCAAAGTTAATTTATAGACTAGAAAAGCTCATATGTTATATAGGTGGGATTGGAATATCCATTGAAAGGGGGAGTAACCTTTGATTAGGCTTTATTGGTAGATATACTATTGTATTTTGGGAAAAGGGGAATAGGTTCTTTCTAAGGTAAGGGATTTCCTATGGAAGGAAATTTCCTAAGCATAGTATATGAATGGTCATAATCCAACACGAGCTAAAAAAGTGTATGTGAATAGGAAGACTATCACTCAAAGTACAAGGTGAGAATCTTTGTCCACAATATTGTAAGTAGCCATTGTTTACACTGTCCATTCACTATGTTCCTTTTATTCATTCTAGTTTAGGATTTTCATACTCGTAGGGGAAATGACCGTATGATTAGGTTTTGGTTTGTAGGACACAACACTAAGCCTAGATAGGCCATTGTTATGGGGTTTACCAACCAATCACTTCATCGAAGGGTAGGGCCATCTATCAAATGATAGATGTGCAAGGGATCACATTTGAGTCTATGGTTGGTGGAAAACTGCTTGAGTGATGCTTGTCCTCATTAGATGGCAGCTAAGGTTTGTAGATGTTTACGCTAGTATTGGGGACAACTAGAGTGTATACACTAGGGAGTGGGGACATCTAAAACGTATGCACCAATACGACGACATAAGGACCAGTTTGAATATCTATTACCATATGAAGCTCAAAAGAGATATGCATGTATCTTGTACCCATTTATATGGAAGGATATAATCTTGAATGATAAACTTGAGTTTACTCAATATGAAATCTATTTTTTGGAAAAAAATGTGAAATTACAATGGAATGCAATAGAAGTTTGGAAATAGTGTTATTCCAAATGTGCATGTAATTTACATTATGGAAAGTAAAATTTATTGTTATGTTATGGCATCATGGATCATTCACTTAATGTGAAAAATTTGGAATTTTATTATGTAGACAACTGGGGTTGTTATAAAAGTGTCAAGGCTTTGATTGTCAAGTCTTGATGCACTAGGTTCACTCATGGTTCATTGTATTTCGTCGTTACTCACAAAGGGACTTGTGTAGGCTATTTACTTGCATGAACTTAACATATTAATTTTTCACAAGGTATCTTGACTGATTTGTTCAAGTTGATTACTTATTTGACAAGATCAAAACTTATTTCAAGAAGTTATTTCTGAATTATTTGATAAAAAATTTTCACTATCACAACTAATTTATCTTTTCTTAATCTTTCTTTCTTATGATATTCCTTTATGTGCATGTTCTTCTCCATCATCTGATCAATTCTTTCCTCACTAAAAAAAGCAACTTGATTTTTAATAGCACTTTCAAAATTATAGTTAAATTATTTCAATACCATTTCTTCATTGTACACCATAGCATGATCACGAATATGACCTATCAGTTGCTCTACTAGAGAAATATCCTCAAATATTAAATCCACAATATTCTTCCGAATATTTTCCATTTTATCTTCACACTCTCAAATCAAGTCTCTTTTAGACCTCAGTTCATTTATCCATATCTTTATTTGTGATATGGTTTTAGTTGTTACTATCCTTTATTGTATTAAGAAGCCATCATTTAGATTTTCCATGGTTTACATTTTGGATAGTTATATATCACTCTATTCCAACCTTTCTTTGCACTCATCCCTCAATTTAATTACCTTCTCTTTCCAATTTAGCATGTCATCCCAATTTGTATTTTAGTGTATTTGTAGCATAATAAATTTCCACCCTTGAAAATTTCACACTATGTTTTGCTCCCCCTTAAATTATTGGACCTAATTGAACACCTAATTTCCTAAATTGTGCATTCCATGGCTCATTTAAACAATTACCAAAAAATTGAAAGCACAAAACAAATTCATTTATGTAATACTTTTCTCTCAACACCTAAATTTTTGAAAAAAAAGGGTTGGGACACATACACCCTAGTGCTAATTAGTCCTCCTATTTTGGCTAACTTCAAATTTGTCATTCAACTTTCCAATGTCAGCTATTGAGATTCAATTTGTGGGAAATTAGAATAATTGCATATAAATACCTAGTTATTGCATCATTTCAAATCAAACAAAGGATCATCTAGAAAACTAAGAGAAATTTTTATTGTCAAGAGCAAGTCAAGAGCATTCAAGGGTAGAGTTGTGAACATTATTGCAGCAATTCAAGATCCAAGCATCATGTCAAATCATATGTGGGTATATGTGTGTTTATGATATCATTGTTTGTGAAGGCTAACCCTTTTGTAGGTCTCCAAGAAATTCAAGCAAGCAAGATCCAAGACCTTGAGGAGATTTGTATGACTTCAGTCCTTCAAGGAATCCATTGAAGGGTGGTGAGTTGCAATACTTTTTTGACTCACAATTCCTTCCTATCATTTATCTTTTTATCATTGTCATTGTCATTGTGAAAGTGTAAACTCTAACATGCCGTTTGACCAAGGAAATCCCCTAAATGGTACAGCCATTTCTCTCTCATTGAATGTGAAAGTTTTAGGTTTGAAGGAGATTGGAGGAAGTGTGAAGATCAATTATCCATTATTGCATTCAAGAACCCTTCCTCTTGACAACTCACAAAAACTCACTTAAAGAATTATCCAATGGTGATCTAATAAATTTGTAGGTTAAAATAAAAAGCTCTGATCTAGCACTGGAGGACTATGAAAATAGATCTAATATATCTCTACAAGGACACATATGCCATGGTGAATTAGTAATTCAAAAATAGGCTCAAATTTATACTGTAGGTGCAAAGTGTCTTGTTTGCTTGGGAATCACATTAGATTTCTTGAATGGGTAAATGATTATTTTATTTATGGAAGGAAAATAATTATGTAGCTATGATTTCCTCATGAGTTTCATTAAATACAACATATTAAGGAGTGTAACCTACGGGGTTCTAGAGAAGTATATTTATTTAATGATTGAAACCCTAAGTTATGAATTAACCATTAGGTTGGAGTATATGTACTTGATTACCATTGGAACCAATAGGTTGAGAATAAACTACTTGGATGGATTATGTAGTTGAGCTTTTAATTTTTTTTATATTAACCTATACAATCATATTGATTGTTGATTATAGATTATATATAGAATTAGGGTATACTAAGGTCAAGACTCACGTATGTAGTTAAGTAGATCACTTGAGTTTATGAGATACTATATGTTTAGAGATATAGGTGGGATTACCTATAGGTGGGATTACCTATTGAGTTAGAGTTGCTACTTGATTAGTTTCTTACACTCTTGATATGAAGTCATATTGTTGAAAAGATTCTACTCTTGTGAATCACTCTTTTTACTAAAGAGATTACACTCTCGAATGGAATCATCTATTGATATGATTATTCTTCAATTGAGGTAATTCATTGATGTGGCTATAATCTTGATAAGAACCACTTATTAATTTGATATATTACTGAATGGAGTCAATTATTTATGAATATTTAGTTATTGATTAGATGAAGCTTATGTAGCTATACTTTAGATTATAAATTTATACATGGGACTAGGTTGTCTTTTGAAGAGAATATATTGTTTATGCAAAGTTAATTTATAGACTAGAAAAGCTCATATGTTATACTTGGGATTGGAATATCCATTGAAAGGGGGGGTAACTTATGATTAGGCTTTATTGGTAGAGATACCATTGTATTTTGGGAAAAGGGGAATAGGTTATTTCTAAGGTAAGGAATTACGTATGGAAGGAAATTACCTTAGCATAGTATATAAATGGTCATAATCCTAGTCAAGCTATAGAAGTGTATGTCAATAGGAAGACTATCACTTGAAGTACCAGGTGAGAATACTTTGGCCAAAGTAGTGTAAGTAGCCATTGTTTACACTATTAGTTCACTATGTTCCTTTTATGCATTCTAGTTCAATATTTTTATACTCATAGGGGAACAACTATATGATTAGGTTCTGGTTTAGGACACAACACTACTTGCTCAGATAGGCTATTGCTATGAGGTTTACCAACCAATCACTTCGTTGAAGGGTAGGGCCATCTATCAAATGATAGATGTGCGGGGGACTGCATTTGAGTCTATGGTTGGAAGAAAATAGGTTGAGTGATGCTTCTCCTCATTAGATGGTGGCTAAGGTTTGTGGATGTTTTCTCTAGTATTGGGGACAAATAGAGTGTATACACCATGGAGTGGGGACATCTAGAATGGATGTGCCAATGCGGTAACATCAGGGCCAGTTTGTATATCTATTGCCAAATGAAGTTAAGAAGAGATATGCATGTATCTTGTACCCATTTATATGCAAGGATGAAATTTTGAATGATAAACTTGAGTTTATGCAATATTAAATCCATTTTTTGGAAAGATTTGTGAAATTATAATGGAATGCAATAGAAGTTAGGAAATTGTGTTATTTCAAATGTGCATGTAATTTACATTATGGAAAGAAATTTTTTTATTGCTTTGTTATGGCATCATGGATCATTCACTTAACATGAAAAATTTGGAATTTTACTATGTAGAACACTGAGTTTGCGACAAAATTGTCAAGGATTTGATTGTCAAGTCTTGATGCACTAGGTTCACTTATGGTTCATAGTATTTCATCGTTACTCACAAAGGGACTTATGTAGGCTATTTACTCACATGAATTTAATATATTAATGTTTCACATGGTATCTTGACTGATTTGATCAAGTTTATTACTTATTTGAAAAGATCAAAAGTTATTTCAAGATATTTCTGAATTATTTTATAAAAATTGTTCACTATCACAACTAATTTATCTTTTCTTAATCTTTATTTATTATGATATTCCTTTTATGTGCATGTTCTTCTCCATCATCTGATCAATTTTTCCTCACTAAAGCTAGAAAATTATTTCAATACCATTTCTTCATCATACACCACAACATGATCACAAATATGACCTATCAATTGCTCTACTAGAGAAACATTCTCAAATATTAAATCCACAATATTCTTCCTAATATTTTCCATTTTATCTTCACACTCTCAAATCATGTCTCTTTTAGACCTCAGTTCTTTTATCCATATCTTTATTTGTGATATGGTTTTAGTTGTTACTATCCTTTACTGTCTTAATAAGCCATAATTTAGCTTTTCCATGGTTTGCATTTTGGATAGTTATATATCACTCTATTCCAACCTTTTTGTGCACTCATTCCTCAATTTAATTACCTTCTCTTTCTAATTTAGCATGTCATCCCAATTTGTATTGGCCAATTTTAGTGTGTTTGTAGCATCATAAATTGTCACCCTTGAAAATTTCACACTATGGTTTGCTCCCCCTTAAATTATTGGACCTAATTGAACACCTAATTTCCTAAATTATGCATTCCATGACTCATTTAAACAATTACCAAAAAATTGAAAGCACAAAACAAATTCATTTATCTAATACTTTGTCCTCAACACCTTTTTTTTTTTTTTTAAAGGGTTGGGGCACATATGCCCTAGTGTGAATTAGTCCTCCTATTTTGGCTAACTCCAAATTAAAATATATAGGTGTCAAAACTTTATCATTTGTAATTCAACTTTCCAATGTCGGCTATCGAGATTCAATTTGTATGAAATTAAAATAATTGCATATAAATACCTAGTTATTGCATGATTTCAAATCGAACAAAGGATCATCTAGAAAACTAAGAGAAATTATTATTGTCAAGAGCAAGTGAAGAGAATTCAAGGGTAGATTTGTGAACATTATTGCAGAAATTCAAGATCCAAGCATCATGTCAAATCATATGTAGGTTTATGTGTGTTTATGATATCATTGTTTGTGAAGGCTAACCATTTTCTAGGTCTCCAAAAAATTCAAGCAAGCAAGATCAGAGACCTTGAGGAGATTTGTATGACTTCAATCCTTCAAGGAAGCCATTGAAGGGTGGTGAGTTGCAGTAATTTTTTGATTCATCATTCCTTCCTATCATTTATCATTTTATCATTGTCAATCTCATTGTGGAAGTGTAAACACTAACATGGGGTTTGACCAAGGAAAATCCCTAAATGGTACATCCCTTTCTCTTTCATTGAATGTGAAAGTTTTAGGTTTGAATGAGATTGGAGAAAGTGTGAAGATCAATTATCCATTATTGCATTCAAAAAACTTCCTCTTGACAACTCACAAAAACTCACTTAAAGAATTATCCGACAGTGATCCGATAAATTTGTAGGTGAAAATGAAAAGGTCAAGGGTTGGTTGACTCACCTTTTAGGCTTTAAGTTAGTTACACATCTTGTCCAAGCCCATCAAACCCTCACAATCATACCATTTCCTTCTAAATTTCTTAATGATAAATGAAGAAAGGTGTTAAACCCTAAAGAGTGAAAATCTTCAAAAGGGTTTTCACCATTTTCTAACATATCAATATATTATCCTTTGGACAATAATTTCTTAATGCTTCTCCATTACATTTGGCTCATGCTTCTTATTATCCATCTCAACTATTTTTTCTTGAGAGACTAATGAAAATTTGAGTGGAATGTCTTTAACTATTTGTCTTAGAACTACAAGTATTTTAATAAAATATTGTAATTAAAATGTTTTTATCTTTCAATTCTATTTTCCTCTTTTTACTATTTTCCAACCTTGCAACCGTCATCTACATTTTCTTAAAGATATTTAATTTCTTGCTCTTTGGTAGTATTACGTAGATCATGTTAGTGTATTAAGTTTATCTTAGGGTAAATATCTCTGAGTGCTTTTTTCCTTTAGGGTAGTTTTCTCACCTATTTGATATTTTCACAACTTTAAATACTTGTACAGTATGTATTTTTAGTATCTCAATTTACATTCATTTTTGGTGAAATAGTGTGTGTTTCTCTTATGCATTTTGAAGGTATTTTGTTGCAGATTATGATTCTAGGCTAAGTGGTTGACACCGACATGGTATCAAAGCCAACCATTTTTCGCACTTTCTGTTTTGGTGTTTTCATCAAAAAAATTTGAGATCGTTTATTTACTGTAGTTGTTTCAACATTTGAAATTTTTTAAATTTCAAAGTTGCCATTTTTTTCCTACATATTTTACAGTTGGGGATCATTTTTGTGTTTTTCTCGATTCAACATCGATTGTTGGGAACAAATTTGTGATAGGAGGTGATTGTCTTCATTCAAAATTTATGCTTTTAGGCATAATTCATCCCTCAGAGGGGCATTTTCAGTTTGAAGGCATTTTCCTTTTTTGTTTGAAGGCTACAAATCACTTTAGAAGGAACGATTGGAGTAGAGGTTGCGATCTAGTTTTGATTCCATGTTTAGGCCTGATTCAACATTGAAGGCTTGATTTTTATCCTTTTCTAGGTGTTATATCCTCTGTTCAAGCCTTGATTGCAAAGTTTTTTTAATGATTGGAGACCCGCATTTTGATCTACTGAAGGCCATGGTACTCTGTTGAGGCACATTTTTTGGTTTGGTAGAGGCAACAAAAGTAACTTGAGGCTATGAATTTCCATGGAAGATGTAATTTGCAATAGGAGGTGCGAGTCTTCTCACGTTTTGATGATTTCATTGCAAAGTTATTTTCTCCTGGAGAAGCCTAATTTTCATTTTTTTGTAGAGAGGAGGCTTGCCGCTTTCTCTAGCCATACATTTTAATCAAACTTTATACATTTATAAAGTTTCCCCTAAAATATTTAGGGTTCAAGTTGCATAGTGAAGTCTGTCCATGTTCCTTTGAAGTTGTTGCTAAAGACATCATCCCACATTAGAAAATTGGAGCATCTTTTTGCTATTTAAATAGCATTTTAGTGCAATTGGTTGGTGTGAGAAAGTCTCACAAATTGAGAAGAGGTTTTCGAATTGTGGAGATTTATGGATTCATTTGGTTTTCACGTGGTGTAACAATCTGCTACAAAGAGACAGTAATGTGTTTAACTTTTTGCTCAAATATTTCAAATTCAATCTTCTTTTTCTTGAGTAATATTTTTTGGATGTTAGAAACATAATTTTGAGAGGTTGCATTTTATATTTTTTGAAGGTTTCAGTTTGGTGTATTTTTTTCCTTTTATTGTCATGGCTACTCCTAAGATAGTTGAATTGTTAACCCCTTGTAACTACCATACCTGGAAGATGAAAATGCGTAGGTTGCTCCAATCTCAAGGTTTGTGGTCCACACTGAGTGATAACCAACCCACTCTTACCAAAGAATATGAAATTTTTTCCCATAGAAACAAGTGTGACAAAGCCATGGGTCTAATAAAATTGAATTTTTCTAATAGTCTCCTTTTTCATGTTGACAAGTGTGATACACCCAAGGAGATATGGGATAAGTTACAAAACTTCTTTAGTCAATTCAGTGATTTTTGTGCCTTACAACTAGAGGTAGGATTAACTTCTCTTTTCCCTGATGCATTCCCTTCCATTGATGATTTTCTAGTCAAGTTCAAATCTATGAGGTCACAATTGGCGAGATGTGGGAAGAGAAAAACTGATAAGGAGTCCATTTTTTATTATTATGTCTAAGTTGAGAGGCCCATTTGTAGCCTTTTCTTCTACCCTCTACTCCACCATCGATGGCTTGGGAAATGCATTCCAAATGCCTTCTTTGGAGACTTTTTGTGACCATTTGATGAGGGAGCAAGCCAAACTTTCCCTGTTAGAGTGGGTCTCTATGAATCATGCATTATTTGCACAAGGATCTCAGAGTAAAGGGAAGAAGAAACCTAATCCTAAGACAAGTCCTCCACCTCTTCAAAAGAGGACAACCCTAAGAAGGAGAAGTTTAGCTATGTATTGCAAGAAGAAATGGCATGATGAAAACCATTGTTGTACGAAGAAGATTGATGATCATTCACATCTTCTTCAAAAGAACAATATTCCATTTCCCTCATTTGTGACTCCTTCTATAGTCTCTCCATCTTCATCTGCATCAACATCCAATCCTACACAATCAAAAAATGCAGGATTTGCAAGTGGTAAAGAAGATAAACACTACATGGGTAAAGGACATACATTGGTGACTTTCGTAGTTCATTTTGGTCATGATAGATGGTTTTTGGATTAAGGAGCATCTCACCACATGGGTTTTTCTCCCTATCCTTTTTTTGGGTCTTCATCCTATTGATACTTCCAAGATTTTTTTGGGATATAGTAAAATTTCGGATGTTGCATGGGTAGGTAATGTCGAGATTGGTGATGGTTGTACTATGTATTGCTGATTTGTACACAAATCTACTATCCATCTAACAGATTACTCATGGTGAGGTAATGAACACTGTAGAGTTCACTGTAGATTTTGTTTTCATTCGAGAGGTTGATATTGGAAAAGTCATTGTTGTTGGTAAAGCTGATCATGCGTCTCATCTCTATGCCTTCTCTCATTTTGTTGATGATGATGATTATGAGCCTCACACTCCTCTTGCTAGTGTTGACAACAATTCCTCAGGAGAGATTGGTCACTTGAACTTTGGAGTTCTTTAGATGCATGTTTATTCTTCTCCTCTTGTTTCTTTAGAGCTTGGTTCTTCAACACAACATGATGTTTTTATTCTTTTAGATCTTGTTTTATTGGAGGATTATTTGGTAGGCATCCCAGATTTGTTTGTGGGGTCTCATCTTGCAGATTTGGGAGACATAATTAAGGGGATTTCTCTCCTCTTTCATGCTAGTTTTAGCATGGTTGTGGATACATCTAGCTTGTCTTTGGAAATTAATGATCCTTCACTTGATTTGTCACATTTCTTGGTTATTTTGTATCATGATTATGTGGTGCATTATTCTGTTTGGATACTTCCTCTTTTCAATTGGACATGGAGTGGCTTCTTCCAGTATACTTGTTTCTTCCTAAGGGGAGAGGAGTTGCTTGTAGGTGTCGATGTGAAGATATCAGTATCGACCGAATTATGCTTGATCCATGAAGAATCAAAGCATAATAGAGCCACTAATATTCGAATCTCAACAAGATCGATCAAATGAAATTGAAACTAAACATTTTATCAAAACCTATCATACTAAATCATGAAAGATTTCAAAACATCTACTCTAATCCATTTGAAGCTTATCCTGTTGTGGAATTGGTGTTGTGTTGATGTGCAACGACAACCCTTTCCCAATCCTGTGATCAGTGAGCCTGTTTTAGTTGATTCTAAGGAAGAGAATCGATGAAACTATTATGATTGATGTATGTAAACCTATATTATGCTAAAAATGAACATGATGCAAGCTAAGCTACCATGATTTTATGTTACAAATTATGAAGATATAAAAATGCTAAGCTATTTCTAAGCTAATCTAAGCTAAAACTATGCTAAAAGATGAAAACCCTAATTTATAAACAAGCTAAGATGGATGCATGGAAGCCATTAATGGATTCTCTAAGCTATTATGCAATTAAAATGAACTAAAATAAGCTAACAAGTGAGTAAATTAAGAGTATGGATGCAAGTGAATTCAAAAACATAAGTTTGCAATTGAAAGATGGATCCATTTGTCTCCAAATAGTGACCTATTTATAGGAGAGCAAATGAGGAATGAATGGTTGAGATCAAAAAGCTTAATCAATGGTTCAAGATGAAGGGGATGAGAGGCATGGATCATGGATTCTCATCAATGGATGAGAATGCATGATGAAAGTTAATCAAGGGCTCACACTTGCTTCAAACAAACACACTTTTGACCCACTCACATAGGTCAAAGGTAACTTGCTAAAGAGGTTTAAGGTTTAGCTTGTTCAAGAAGCCAAGTGAGTTGATTCGAGGAGAGGGAATAACTCTTAGAATATTCCTTTAGGATGAGTAAAAAGGTAATTTACAAATTAAAACAACGTTTTAATTGTGCAGAAAGGAGGATAAAGAATATTCCATGGGAATATTCCCTTTGCTTAGAAGAAAATTAGTTTAATTGCTAATTAAACAAGGTTTAATTTATGCAATTAGGGATTTAGAAGAATTAAGATACATTTATTAAATTAGATGATTTAATAAATAGGGGAAGGGGGTGAAATGATATTTAATTAAATAACTTAGGGTTATTTAATTAAATAAGATGACTTAGAAGATTAAATTAAATATTTTGATTTACTTAATTTAATTAGATGAAGTGTTAGTGCGAAAAGAGATGAATTAAACCAATTAAATTAATTAGGCCAATAGATAAAAATGATGTAATTAATTAATTAGCTAGGCTAATTAAATCAATTAAGCAAAAAGAGAATGGGTTAAAGAAGAAATGATGTTAGTAAATCTGTTTTCAATGTATGATGTCAATTAAGACATTTTTTAGTCTTGGCATTTTACCCCTCTTTGAAGTGAGGTACCTGTTGCTTCAGTTCAAATAATAATGCTTTTCAGATTAAAACTGCTGCCTAAATCAGAAAAAAAAAAAAATTGATTTTTTAGATGCCCCAATGGAAGGATAAAACTTACTCCCTACCCCCTCGAGAAATTAGGCAAAAATTTTGAGTTTTGGGTTGATTTCTTGATAAAGGTTCAAAAGCTGCCCCAAGGGTCCAAAAAGGTTCTAGGATGCAAAAATAATGCCAAAAATGCAAAAAATGATGCAAAATTAGGTCCAAATTTGAAAATTTGGTGAAAATGATAATAAAACCCTTTTTTATGGTTAAATTAGGGAAAAAGTCCCTAATTTTCTAGCTTAAATAGGCCAAGAGGGGTCATTTTCAATTCATTTGTGCATTCACACCTTAAGGAATTTTTGCAATTTGAGCTCTGACCCTTCGACGAAATGGCATGCCGAAAGCTTCTCAGGCACATGTCTAATCAAGTTCAAGAGTTCTAGTGGCCTCCTGGCGTAGGACCACTGGTATGTGCTTCAAAACCTAATTTGAATTTTGAAATTTTGATGCATTTATTAGGCGTTAGAATTTAGATTCTAGCAGCATCACTATATAGTGATGCCCAAACTAAAATTGATGACACCCAAATCATTTATAGTGATGCATATGTATATGGTGATGCTTTTCTTGATTTAAAATTAGGGTTACTAATTTTAAATGGTGACGTGGGCTTATTTGGTGACACACTTGCTGATTTAAAAGTTAGGGTTAGGTTATGCTAGAAGATAAAACACGACACAAGCCTATCTAGTGACACATTTTCCAATTTGAAATTTGAAATGCATCAGGTGTCACTATTTGAATTTTGAATATAGTGATGCTATTTTAAATAGCAACACTATTGTGATTTCTGAGTCATAAATTTCAAACAACTTCAATTTTTGATTATTTCCTGATGTCATTTGCTTCATGGGTACAGGAGGTCTTCCCATAATTAATTTTGAGGGAGCACTTGCCAACGGTATTGGAGAGATTAGGTGATCTTTCAGAGTTGCACCAGGAGCACCTGGGAGAGATTGGTCTGTGGTACATTGCATACACACCTATTATTAGGGCTCATTTAGCAATGATGAAAACTCAATGTGACAGATGGCACAGTGAGGCCTCATCCTTCCACCTTCTAATGGGGGAGGTGATAGTTACTTTAGAGGACATGTGGCAGATATTGCATTTTCCTATCCATAGTGATCGTGTGATTTACGAAACTAATGTCAGGTTCAATGCATGTCTTGAGGTGATGGAGATGGACCAGATTACATTGGTCACATTGTAGATTGATTTGGAGACATACAGAGGTCACATGTCGACCTTTAGATTGATCATCGCAACCATCATTTCAGTTTTGGTGGCTCCAGATAGATGTGGCAGATTCTTCAGCCTCTGAAGGGGCTTGGTGTGGCATTGAATGCTACACAATAGGACTCTTTTTATGTGGGGTCCTATGATGCTAGCCTCCTTATATCATGATTTGCATGATTTTGTCTATTGTGATGGGAGAGCCATTAGTGTAGGGGTTACTCTACTACACATCTGGGCATGGGAGCATATTACTCTGCTTCGGTCGATTGTTCAAATGGAAGATGTGGAGTTGGATGATCTCGCCATTTAGAGATATTGAAGTTCAATTACTCTAAGGCACACTAGATAGATTGGGCTCCCGCACTGGAGACAGGTGATTGATGATATGATAGTGTTCCATTAGCACCCATGGCTCTAGATGCCACCATGGTTCGATGAAATATAATAGTTGTATTTTTCTAGATAGACCTGTTATATGCAGGGTTGAGAGCATACTATGATCGAGAGATATCTCCTTGAAAAGGTGGCCAAACAGTTTGGGGATGTACACAAATGGCCTAATGATGCATATAGGGCTATTTTTACAAGATCCTCCAGAAAGGTTCCCACATGCGAGCCAACCATTTTAGATTAGAGGTCGTTGAGAGTTTTTGACAATTGGTAGCACAACCTTGGGCATACAATCAAGGTCAGCCAGTAGCGCAGACCACTCTGACCAATGATGCATGGTTCATCCCATTGAGGAGACTGATAGATCCAGCAAGTGCTCCTCCTAGAGGGAGACCATGAGGTAGGGGTGCTAGAGGTAGTGGAAAGGTAGGCCAGGATGGTTAGGATAGATAGGTTTTGGGGGCTCCTTCAATTATACAATAGCCACAGGTATAGCTGTAGGTACAACTACATCCAGGACCACCACCACTGCTAGATGCACAACAATTTGATTCAACAACTACAGCAATAGGTGCATACATTGACTGGTGAGTGGGACCAAGCCTGCCAATAGGTTTTGGCTCTTGTTGCTGAGCGAGATCAGGCTCGACATTAGGTGGTTGCAGTGACAATAGAGAGAGATCAGAAGGTGGCTAGGTGGTAGCAGATTGAGGTGATGGTAGAAGTGACACATGGTCAAGTCATTTTAGTGTGGTTGTATAGAGAGGTTGTTACAAAGGATGCATACTATAGGCAACATTATCATTGGGATGTTCCAATGGCTCTTCAACAACCAATTTTTTCACAGTGTAGTGATGCATTCCCCCGTGCAAAGGATCAACCTAAGAGGCAGGTTGTAGAGGGTAGCAGCTACTAGGGCTAGTCTTATGATGTATAGACACTTTTTGATTTTTCCCCATTCTTTATCATTGATATACATTCATGGGTTCCTTTTTGATATCCTTGTGGATATTGTACTTTTTGCTTGATGTACATACACTGATCTAGATTTTGTACCATGACACATTTTTTGATATATATATATATATATGATACTAATATGGATGATTCATGCTTATGATGTGTTCACTTTATTTCATGTACGAATGATTTATGGATTCTTATATATGATCATGTATGGATGCATTTTATTTTATGCCTATGTGATATATGATGATCATGATATGGATGGATACAATGTTATGTTCTTTTTCATTATCTTTTCATGATATGATATGGATAGATGATTATGATATGTAAATGATGTGGATGTATTTATTTTTGTGTATTTT
This sequence comes from Sequoia sempervirens, assembly GCA_007258455.2. Classification (NCBI taxonomy): domain Eukaryota; kingdom Viridiplantae; phylum Streptophyta; class Pinopsida; order Cupressales; family Cupressaceae; genus Sequoia; species Sequoia sempervirens. The sequence continues at coordinate 61,835 of VDFB02026013.1, forward strand.
CTATGCATATTTTATGATGATGTATGCATATGGATGGATGGATGCAAATGCTTATGATATGTAATGATTTAAGATGCTTAGAATAACAAATCTATATTATTCATCTTAACTTAAATGATAATGTAGAATGTTATGATTATGAGATGCATGTATGCTGATGGTTTGTGGATGTAGGGTGGATGCATTGATGATGTTTTTGTTGACTGTCATGATACCATGTTAGTGTGGAGAGAAGCTAGAAGAATAAAGAATGTATAACCATTGTTGATGATGATTGCTTTAAAAGATCCAAAAAGTCCTTGATCCATCAAGAATTTATTAGAGATGGTGATAAGACAATGTAAGATGTAGGATGAAAATGTAGGATCGGATGCTCACACTTTGGGATTGGTATTTTCCATCATTCCTTTTTGATTGATATAACACATAGATATGATGCATCAAGGTATTGATAACTAGGATGACGTTGTATCTAGTGTAATGGACTTTGACTGGACAAACAAATAGGATAGTTTTCGTTCACACCTTGACATATGGAAACATCGTTGGAATGCAAGTTAGAATCTTAGAATATATTGGACCAAAGCATACACAATAGTCAACAACATACTCCAAATGATGTTCCTACACACAACTAAGCAAGTATATGCCAAGATTATTTTACAAGAGTATCCACAAGCACAACAAATGAAAGATAATGATCGATGCCCCATTCCTTTCTCTCTAAATAATTTTTTTGGACATCATCGAGAGGTCCTCAAAATGGGTCATTAAGATAAATCATAAGAAAGGATCAAAGACAAATAGTCAATGTTATCTATAGCTCCTGCCTAGTTTAAGTTTAGCTCAAGTGATATTTGATACTGATGTCCATAGCAGGAAGGATACATCCTAGGAAATGTTGGTCAGAGGGTTGTTTGGTGTTAGGATGATGATGCTAAGATGAGTCATTGCTATAAACTTCACTAACATATTTACTTATGATTTAGACTCTATATTTTGAATTTTGGGTTCACACTTTATGACTTGCTACGTTTGTTTTCTACTTGTTTCACCAAAGGTTGAAGGTGACGATTATTTTATTGTGGGTGAAAGTTTATTACAGGTAAAAGCAAGATGGGATGGATGGGATTTGGGATTTTCTATAATATTTCAATGTTTTTGGTATTTTGAAATGTTTTGAGGCTATTTTTGAAATTTTATGCGAATGTTTAGGATTTTTTGATTTTTTGAGGCTTTTTAAGGTTTTCTAAATATTTGAGGCTTTTTTTTAGGTCTTTTGAATGTTTTCTATTATTTTTGGATTTTCAATTTTCAAATTTTTTGTGTTTTCTAAATATTTGGATGTTTTGGATTTTTCTGAATATTTGGATTTTTTTGGCATTTTTTGAATTTCGACCAAGAACCTAACCTAAAAAAACTATCCTAGGGCCTCAGGGGCTGATCAAAGATTGGCCTTGCCTACATTATACATGTAGCGACCACATAGTTCGACTGACTCGACCAATTTACAACAAAAATATATGAAAAGATGAGAGATGACAATTTATTATGATGGACTTCTATAAGACTGACCTAGGGTGTCTCGAGGGCTCATAAATTATGGCATTGCCTATGTTCAAGCTCAGAGACAATGTAGTTCGACAAGAGGATATTTTTTTTGGTTTTTTCGATGTTTGACCTTTTTAGGGTTTTTGATGTTTTCTAGATATTTTGGATTTTTCCTTTACAATTTTTTGAATGTTTTGGATTTTAGTTGTATAGGATTTTACAAATGTTTTTATATTTTTTGGATAAGATTTTATGAATATTTTTGGTGTTTTCTAATAAGATGTCCCATGACCTCAAGATACACAAGAACCCAATTGTGATGCATAATGAAATTCCCTCAGTATTAGCCTACTTCGATAAAGGTAGGAAAAACTGACCTTGGGAATATGCCAAGTAGTGCTAAAAGGTTCATGATACTTTACAGTGAGAAGCCATGATAAGGACACGAATGAGGGATGAATGGCGATGCAAAGAATGATAAGCCAAAAAGAGCCAAAGAATAGATGGATATGCTTTATTTATGCAAGTTGCCTGTTTGCCAGGTTTTCACCAAGGTACTTTCTGAAAGCACCACCGAAGTGATTTTCACTAGAGGACAATTTTTTTCTTTACTTTTTTAAAATCATTTTTCTCATTTTTTTGGATTTTGATCATTTTTTGATTTTTTTGTATTTTCTGATTTATGCCCTTCATGACTAGGCATAATTTTTTTTGAGATGCAAGTTGTTGATTGGATCCTGCAAGGGTTCACCTTTAGGGGTTGATATTTGGTATGCTCCTGATCTGTAGCTTGTTGTGATGACAAAGGGACCCAACCAAATAGGCTCAAACACTCCTTTGTTGTCTTGATCTGGAAGGTTCTTCTGATTTTTCTTTAAGATGAGGTTGCCTACCTGGAACAACCGGCATTTGATTCTCTTGTTATAACTCTGTTTCAATAAGTTTTGATACAATTGCAAGTGATTAAGGGCATCAAGATGGCATTCATCTAGGAATTCGGGCTCATTCAGTCAAGACACTTTGTATTCTTCCTTAGTTATCAAATTCTTTAGTGACACTCATAATGATGGGAACTCAACCTCAATAGGAAAGATGGCTTTTGATCCATAGACTAGGGAGAAAGGGGTTCACCTATAGGTGTGTAGATACTAGTTTGATAAGCCTAAATAGCGGGTTTTAGATACAGATGCAAGTCATGACCAACTTCATTAATTGTTTTCCTTAGGATTTTCATGATAGTTTTATTTGTTGATTCTGCTTGGCCATTGCCTTGGGGATAGTACAGGGTAGAGAATCGATGTTGGATATTGAATCTTTGGTACAACTCTTTTACATCCTGATTCTTGAATAGTGTTCTATTATCTGAGATGAGGGTTTTGGGTACACCATAATGGTAAATTAGGTAATTTGAGATAAACATGGCTATCTACTTCCCCATTTTGTAGGTCATAGGAATGGATTTAACCCACTTAGTAAAGTACTTAGTGGTAGTTATGGTAAGCTTATGGCTATTGGATGAGGTTGGAGTGATTTTTCCTATGAGGTCAAGTCACCATTATGAAAAAGGCCATGGTGTGATCATCGTTTTCAATTCTTGAGCTAGAACATGAATCAAATCCCCATGTTGTTGACACTAGATGCATTTTTGTACATACTAATGAGCCTCTTTTTCTATGGCTGGCCAATAGTACCTCATCCTCAATAGTTTATTTGCTAATGTCATACCACTAGAATGGGACCCATATATGTCATTGTGTACTTTTGTTAAAGCAGTTAAGACTTCCTCTTGGTTAAGACATCATAGTAATGTCCCTTCGATGCTTTGACGATAAAGGGTATCACCTAGGATCACAAATTAGGATACCTTTTTAACAAAGGTATTTTTAAGGTTCAGGGTGATATCTGATGGAAGGGTTCCTTTGTTAAGGTAAGTAAAGATGTCATGGTACCATGGGGATCTAGGACCAACAATAACACACATGAATTAAGATTCAAGGATTTCAAAGGTTGGTACAAGAAGTTGTTCTACCAAGAATTCACATTAGAGGATGTTGTTCAACATGTCTAGTAATGATCCGATTGTTGCCATGGTGTCTGCTGCTCTATTTTTCATGTGAGGAATCTGCTCAAAAGTTATGTGTATAAAAAAATCTCTGAGATTCTCCACCACCTTCTTGTAAGGGGTGAGCTTGTCATCTTTAGTTCGATAGTCGTCATTGACTTGGTTGATAACTAGCTGTGAGTCTCCATAGACTTTCATCTCTTGTATTTTCCACTAAACTACTATCTTGAGACTTGTGATCAAGGCTTTGTATTCAACAATGTTATTGGTACATGGAAATGATAGCTTGTATGACGTTTGGATGCAATCACCTTCAGGGGTGATGAAAATAATGCCTTCTCCTAATCCATGTTGGGTGAACAATCCATCAAAGTACATCTTCCATTGAACATTGAGATTAATAAGGAACTCTAATTCTTTAGGGAGCTCAGATATTAAAGGGTTCTCATCATAAATGGGTGCTTTTGCTAGTTGGTTTGTGATCACTTGTCCTTTGATTTCCTTGCACTCCACATACTCTATGTCAAATTCTATCAAGATCATTACCCATTTAGCCATTTTTCTTGTGAGGGTTGCTTTGGTAATAGATATTTTAATGGATCAATCTTTGTGATGAGCTTGATTTGGTGTGACAACATGTAGTGCCTAAACTTTTGTGAAGTGAAAACTACTACTAGGCATGCTTTCTCAATGGGTGAATAGTTCATCTCATATCCTACCAAGGTTTTGTTGATGTAGTATATGGCTCTTTCTTTTATGTTCTCATCATGTGCTAAAAGAGCTCCTAGTGTTGCTAGTGTTGTTGAGATGTATAGGATAAGTGGTTTGTTTGGTATCAGTGACATGAGCACTAGAGGTTTCAATAGATAATCCTTGATCTGCTGGAAAACTTTATCACATTTCTCATCCCATTTGTAAGTTATCACTTTATGGAGAAGATGTGAAAAGGGATGAATCTTATTTGATAACTAGGCTAAGAACCTTCTGATGGACTGCAATCTTCCTTGTAATCCTCTCATCTACTTCAATGTATGTGGTAGTTCCATGTCTAGGATGGCTTTTACTTTTGCTGGATTTATTTCTATCCCTCTTTGTGAAACAATAAAGCCAAGAAGTTTCCCTAATATGACCTCAAACACACACTTTTTTGGATTTAGTTATACCTTGTATTCTTCAATCCTATCAAAGATAGGTCCTAGGACTTGTATGTTCTCATTTCTCTTCTTTGATTTTACCAAAATATCATCTACATAATCCTCAACTATTTTATGGATCATGTCATGAAAGATGAGGTTCATTTCTCTTTGATAGGTAGATCCAACATTCTTTAACCCAAATGGTATTACATTCCAGTAGTAGGTTTCCCACAGACAAGTAAAGGAATTTTTATGTTGATCCTCGTTGGAAATTATGATTTGATTGTATCCTGAAAAGAAATTCATGAGCAACAACATTTCGTTCCCAATTGTTAAATACATCATGAGATTGATGTTGGGAAGAGGGAAATCATCCTTTGGACATGCCTTGTTCAGATATCTGAAATCAATACATATTATGATGCCCCCATTGGGTTTTGAGACTGGTATCAGGTTTGAAACCCACTCAAGATAATCCATCAGTTAGACGAATCCAACGTCAAGGAGCTTTTGTAGTTCTAGTTTAACCAAGAGTGTTATTTGAGGGTTCCTCTTTCTTAATTTCTGCTTGACTAGTTTGATGTCAGGATAAACTGCTAAGTGATGTACAACCACTTACAGATCGCCCTAGTAGATCTAAGTGTCACCATGCAAAGTTAGCTCTTCTCTCTTTAATGAACATTTTTAGGTTCTTTTATTCTTCGTCTAACAAGGATTTATCATAAAAGGTAATCTTAGGTGCTTCTTTTGTTCCCACATTGACTGGAGTAGCCTTTTTTTCTAGTACCACTAACTTCTCTGGATGCATTGCACTAAGGGGGAAATTGAATCCTTCATCCTTGGGAACCTCAAAGAGGTTTTCACCATTAGATGTGTCCTTTTTTTAACTATTTTTGGACCATAGAGTGCTACTAGGTGGTTTTCACTCAAGGATTTGCATGTTAATTGTATTTCATTTATTTTTTCGACTGAAGGATTCAATCGTCTCCCCATAATATGCCCCTATATCAAGCTCTATGTTGAAGCCTTCTCTGTGATATACCCATGATAAGTTGTCTCATATTCCCATGAATTCTAAGATTGCTTCATTGTTTTTGAATAAATCTAGAATCGGTGCTCCTTGTTGATCCATGTCAATGAGTTGTAGGTATAGTAAGTGTATTTCAGTTGGTTGGTCATTTGAGACAAAGGATGTTATGGATATCATGAAGAGAGTGTTGTTCTCAAATAGGTCAGGAACATCAAGGGGAAAGTCATCTAAGGTTGTATCACACAATGTAGGTGACCAAGAGGAAGCCTCAACTTGTTTAGTAGAAATACCTTTGCCAATAAGTGTGACCTTGCTAGTAGTAAAATCTAAGCCAAGATTCTTTATTCATTTCTAAAGAACGATGGGTTCTAGTAAACCATTGTCATTCTGCCCTAGCTTCTCATTCTTGTTATATCCCATGCTCTGCATTAGTTGTAGAACTTTGCTATCATCTTCCATGGGAAGAACAAGAACATGTTCATCTTGATAGATGAGTTTAGAGATATCTTGATCATTGACGTCTTCACGGTTTAGGTCTCCCCACTTGGTGAAGGTAGTAGTTGCCATCTTGATTGTTTCTAGTTCTTTGGTGCTAGATGTAGGTTTCCCATGAGATTGAGGAGAAATAGATAACTCTCCAAAGAAAAAGGTATCTTTCAATAGTTTGTAGTTTCCACAACCATCATCTTGAATGATTTCTTTCACATCAGGTATGCTTTTCACAATGGGTATGTTTGATGCTAAGGTATAGACTAGGGATGATGATTCAATAAATGAGCTTGATGGTGTAGGTCCTTCATCATTTTTGGATATTTGTGGGATCTTATAGAACTTAGCCTCAAGAATTTTGTAGTAGTAGAAATTCTCAAGATCTCCATGGATAGTGATTTCTCTACCTTCAAAAGGAAATTTCACACACTGATGATAGGTTGAGGCTACAACTTTCAAAGCATGGATCCAAGGTCAGCCAAGTAGTATGTTATAGGGAAGATCAAGATAAAGTACTTGGCATTTAGTTTCTGCAATAAGAGGTCCCACTTGGATTGGAAGTGCAATGATTCCTTGTGATACCTGTTCTTTGTCATCATATGCTCTGATGGTAGTACTCTTTGTCCTCTTAATAGTATCTTCTAAATAGCCTAGATTCTTGATCAACTAGAAGGTACAAATGTTTAGTCCATTACCTCCATCTACCAAGACTCTTTTGAACTTATTTTATGAATGACAACCTCAAGGTGTAAAGCACGGTTATGAGATGGTTGTGATGGTAAATCTTTCTTGGAGAAGGTGAGAAAATGGTTGGTAATATGCCCTAGCATAGCTTGAAACTGATCGATATCAATGTTCTCAGGAATACATGACTCATACAAGGATTTTTCCAGTATTTCCCTATGTGCAATGGATAACCTTAAGATTTATAAGATCGATATCTGTGCAGGTTTTTTTTTAAGTTGATCTACAAGATTGTACTTGCTAGGATTAGATGTGGGAAAATTAGGCTGTCTTGAATTGAGCTAGGACAACTCCTTGAATGGTTATCTTTCCACTTCGTGTGGTGAATCCATATTGTGTACTATCTCCCTTGATGGTGACAACAGTGATAACACTATCATAGGAGGAAACTACACTAGAATAAGTATGTTGTACATTGGTATAATCCTTAGCTTTTCCATTATTGTTTGCTTTTTTATGATTGGGCATAGGGTTCTTGTATATCTTGAGATCCTGGTTCCTAGCTAGTACCTCAACAGACATGGTATCATTCTATTAGATCTTGGATGATATTCTTGAGTCTCATGTAGTTTGTCATTTTATGTCCTTTGATTTTATGAAAGTCACAAAGATCACACTCATTGTACCAAGATGGCTTCTCTTGCGGTTCTTGGTAGTTTTCAAAGTTAGGAAGTGTTATCAAATTTGACTCTACCAATTTCTTCATGATTGTCTTGATAGGTTCTAATAATTGTGTGTACTTGCATTTGGGATAATATTTTTGTTACCGTTTTTCCTTTGTTGTATGTGGGTGTTACCGATCTGATTATTTTGAGGTGGTACCATTTGTTGCACAGTTGGTTGGATGTTAGCAACTTAATTGTTATTGGGTCTAGGAGCAATTACTATGACCTTAGCGCCTACCACACCATTGTTTGTTACATTTTTGTTCTTAGCCCATACACGAGGTTTCTCATTTGAACTGGTTGAAGGGTGGTTTTCTTTGTAAGCCTGACTATTTCCTTGTGAGATTATGGCTCTTTCAATATTAAGGGCTCTCGAAACATGCTCGACATATGATGTGATGCATTGCATTTTCAAGTGGAATGATAGATTTGTGTCCAGGTTGGCTATAATGATTCCCACTTTTTTTTCGTCAGGAGGAGGCCACTTGCTTGTACTAGCTCTTTGTCTCCATCATTGTAAAAAACTAGTGAAGGTTTCTCCTAGATTTTTTTAAGAGTGTACAACTCTTCTAGACTAACGTCCATGTCAAGATTAAAGGAGAACTAATCAATGAATTTATTGGTGATTTCTTGAAAAGTTTTGATACTAGGAGGAAAATGAGAAAACTTATCCATAGTAGTACCTATTAAACTTCAAGGGAAGAGGTGTATTAGATATGAATCGTTGTAAGCCACCTCTATGCACATGACGTTAAATTATTCGATATGGTCAACAATACTTCTTCTCCCTTTGTATTTTTCAAACTTGGGGATTTCAAAACTAGGAGAGAATGGTATCATTTCTATGTTTTGATCAAATGGGTAAGGACACAAGTTGTGTGTATGAGGTTTCTTTGTCTTTCCCATGCGAAGATCTTGCATTTCTTGTGAGAGTTCTTTCAATTGTGATGCTAGATCATCTTACATATTAGGTGGAGGAACATATGGTGGGATGAGAGATGAGTTATATGGGGTGTATAAAGGTGTGAGATTTTGTGAAAGTGATGAATATGTTCTTGATGTGTTTGGAATGATGATGTTCATATGAGGATAATAGGATCCTTGTTGTTTTTGGGCGTATTGTTGAGCTAGTAAGGCTTGTTGTTGAGATTTTTATTGTTGTTGCATCACTAGGGCTTGTTGTTGGGCCTGATGTTGTTGTGCTAATAAAGCTACTTGTTGTGCCGCTAAACCTACCTGTTGTGTTTGTTGTGCAATGGCCAGTTGTTGTTGTTGTTGTTGTGCTAAGGTTGCTTGCTATTGTTGTTGTTGTTGTGCTAAAGTTGCTTGATGAGCTGCTAAGGTTGCTTGTTGTGTTGCTTGTTGTTGTACAAATAAAGCTACTTTCTATTGTTGCTATTGTTGTATGGTTTTTTGATAAGTTTTTTGTGCTTGCTATAGAGCTAAGGCATGTGCTTGCAATGTGGGATCAGGTGGTTATTGAGACATCTGTGAAGGATTAGGGATATTTATGTTTTGAGTGGGTAGTAGATTGCTAGTGAAAGGTGGAGGGTTTCCTTGGTTTAAAATTCCTTGCAATATGGTAGAATGAGGTGGAGGAATGTATGTTTGACATCCTAATTGATTTGGGATAGAAAAGGGAACTGTTGGAAAAGATGACAATTAAATTTTGCAATGGAAATGACACACTAGGAACTTGAGTCCATTGATTGAAAAGATTCCCTTGTCCTATGTTTTGAGGATTGCCTTGTGCAAAAGATGTAAACAAAGGATTCGTAATCAAGGTACTCCCGAGATTGATAGAACTTGTAACTAATGGATTGCTTGAAGGTGGATTGATGGTGAATGATGTGGAAATGGTAGATGGAATGGATAAACCCACTTGAGGGTTGGATAAAGATGTCCATATTTGCATTGAGGGTTGATTTTGTGATATAGTATTGGCATGCCCTTGTGTGTTGTTTTGAGATACTTGGTCTATATTGCTTTGCGTCATGGTAGGCATACTTGTGGTACTCATAGGTGTGGATGAAAAAGGGTGTCCCCATTATTTTGAAGTGGTGGTGGAATAGTGAAGTTCAAGTAAAGTGTGTAGATATTTTCGATCTTCAGGATAGGAGGAGCACCAAATTTAGGTGTCCAAACGGTGGTGGGAGGTGGAGGACTAGTTTCAAGATTACCCACAAGTGTACTACTTTCAAATGGTGAGGTGTGACCAAAATCTTTAGCAAGGCTGGTTGCAAGAGTAGGTATGTAAGTTTGAATTAGCCCTTGTGATGGAGTTGTGAAAACTTGTGTTAAACTCTATGCTACAAACGTCGGGGAGATAGGAGCTACACTTTCAAAGGATTGATGTTCCAAAATTTCTTCCCTAGTGAGCTCAAATGGATTATTCGTGATGTATTCAATTTCATATGGTCCTGAAGGAGATGATGGTTGTTGCGATGGTGTAACATGGCTTCTAGGATCAAATTCTAAAGGATTTGGATCACTTGAGGTAAATGTAACTTTTTCTTTCTCCATGATTCTCTTGTGTTGTGATCTTGTCTTTACCATAAATTTTGTGTCAGCTATGGGAGAGTTATGTTGAGTTTTGTAATGTTTGAACTCTCTAGTTGACTCAAACCTAGGTAAAAGGAACACTCTAAGTCTTTTGGGGGAAATGATGATAATGTGGGATGAAAATATGGGTGATGTGGGAAGTGATCTTTGCAAGCATTTTGGGACAACACTTTTGAATTGAGTTTGATGTTTTGATGTTGGGATAAAGGATGCTAATGAACTTAGAAATCTTTAGGGTAGACTTGTGACCTTCAAGATAAACTAGTTCAAAGATGATAACTATCTTAACTAAGTGCATGGAAAAGGATACAATTCACATACAAAGTAGCTAAGGTAGCAGTCAGTTTGATGTTTAAGTACCAAAGTGTTGGTGTATCTAAAATTTTGCAAAGATAGATGAAGTGAAAGATGAAATTTGATGAAGGGGTGAGTGAAATTTTTGACTGAATGTTGACCTAAAGTGAACCTTTTGTTTTGACAAGACCAAGGTAGTGAGAATGATGCTAGACCTCTAAAATTTCCAAGTCCTAAATAATTGATGATTTAGAAAATGAGAGGACAGATGGGAATGTTCAAACCTATTTGGGATCTCCTAGTTCAGGCATAAAATTTTCTCATCAAATTGTAATAGTTGCGATAAAATATTGAAGCCCACTTTTGACTATACCTTGTTCTATGATTCCTATGTCTGAAATGGAGTGTTGGAGATTTTTCCCTACATATTTTAACTTTTTGATGAATCATTTAGAGGAGTTGAGTATCATGAAAAAACCAAGATTTTGAATCCAAAATAATGCATACAATTTTGTACTATACCATGAAGCACGTCTATAAAAGTTTGCTACCAATATATTTCTATTGTTGTGAACTACTCGAAGGTGTTTCTTAAGAGTTTTTGGAGTGAGATGCCTAAGTCTAAAATGAGGACTTGTAGAATTTGGCTTAGGGATCCTAATTTTTTGTGAGATCATGTGAAAATAGTTTAAGTTTATGGAAGAAAGGAAGATATTTATTGCCATGCGGGTGGTGGTAATAGGGGCCTTCTAGCCTCAATATTAGTGTGTTCCTCTTCTTTGTCTAAAATGGTTGCTATGTTTCTCCACTGTGTGTTTGTTTCCTTGTTTTCAAAAGTGAAGGTTCTCAAATTGCTAATAATATATGTTTGTTCACCATTTATGAATTCAAAGTTTGGCTAGATTATAGCACCTAGAAGATCAGGTTGTTCAATGGGAGCAATCAATCTCCAAATAGTCATGTGGGGTTCATTTGTCAATTTATATTTGCTTAAGTGAATTGATTTTACCACAAACACTTGTCTTTGATTATGTTTCCAAACTAGATGTTTATGTCAAAAACATCCTAACTTTCACAATGTCCATTTCATGAAAATCATGAGGTTAAAGCCATAATTGCCTATGTTTTCTTTGGGAGAAATATGGGTTTGAGATTAATGTCAAGATATTTAGAAATCACTAAGGATAAATCCTTAGGACAAGCAATAATATCAAGGCTAACTCAAGAAGTCCATATTTGACCCAAAGTGTTTGAAATTCGGATAGTGAATGTTTGTTTTTTAATTGTTTTGAAATAAACCAAAGTGTTAAACTGACTCACAATCATTTACAACCCTAGTATAGAAATGTCTATATTTGTTGAGTCCCCACTAGGATTTCTCCAAACACTAGACAATGTGAACAGTTAGGGATTTGGTGACATTGGCTCCCCTCCATGACACACACTTCTCGGGACCACCAAATCTAAAAATCCTTAAAATCTAGAGATTAAAAGGAAATTTTTTGTTTCTACAATTGAATAGTACAAATGTGGGGTGGCTTCAGAACAACCGTTCTTGCACCAACAAACATTTTTAGGATTATGGCATGCTAAAAAAATGGGTTGTAGTAAGGGTAATCAGGGACATGGAACTTTGTGAGCATCCAACAAGCCACTAAAGGCTTTGATCAATCCTACTAGGGGCTCTTATACTTTTTACAGTAGTGCCCTATTCTGAAAGACATTGTATGGCTAAGGCCTACATACCATGAGGACTTGATAGTTTATTCTTATCCATTTATATATCGTCCCGAGTGAAAAACCAGTTGGAGTTGCCTTCAATTTGGTCTTAGGTAGGCCCCTCTAAAGATAAAAAAAAAGTGAGAGATTACACTTGTAGCTCGACCACCCAGTTCGTGTAAAGCACAAGGAGGTAGCACACAAAATATACTTTTATCACACTAGCATGGTTGTTCAATTTTAAACCCAGTTGAAAGATGTGGGTGATTTTGAAAAGTTTTAGAGAATGTTTTTGTTTCTCAAGATCACCAAATGGTGCAAGATAATTTCATACGCATTCACCAACAACACTAAAAATCATAAAACATAGCAAACAATTGTCAATTTTATCCTTTCAAAGCAATGATGAGCTCATTTTAAGCACCAATTGAAAGATGAAGTTTTCCTTGATCAATTTTAAGCCCAATTGAAAGATGTGATGTGAGGTTTCAATTTTATCCAGCTTTGAGTGTTCATTTTAAACCAAATTGAACTCTAGTGTGTTTCCTAAAATAGAAAGTAGAAAGCATGAAATTGGGTTATAATTGCTCCAAAGCATCAAACGCTTGTTACAATCATAGAATTTGAGAGAGAAGAGAATTTCTTTCACTTTCACTCCATGTGCTTAAAACCTAAAAAATATTGTTAGTCTAACAACCAAAAAATAGTCAAGCATGCATCAATGATTATATAAACTAAAGAAATTAAGTCACATGTCAAAAAAACAAACATAAAATTTCTTACCCTGGCTGGGCGTTGCTAAACAAGATAGCGTCACAGTTTGAGATTTGGACATTGCTCTGGTGAAAATGAGTGTCACTCTGTAACAAGACCAATGAGCATGATAGCATCACTATTTTGATGGGCACTACTGCTAACGACAGCGTCGTGATTTGGAATTTAAAAGTGTTGGACTGGTGAGTTTGAGCGTCGCCATTTGCACTTTTCGATATCTCCAAATTAAATGTGTTTCCATATTTAAATTAGTGTCAGTAGATTAAATACATGTTGCTGTTTCAAATTGACTAGGTGTCGCTATATGGTGACGCTATTGAAATAATGTCATTGTTTGTGATTTGAGCATCGTTGCAACCTACAAAACAACATAAAAATGGAATTTGAGCTAAAGAATAGTTAGATTATTGGTTTTCCCTCCTAGTGCTAGAATGTCAATGTGAAGATATCAATATCAACAAAATTATGCTTGATCCATGAAGAATTGAAGCATAATAGAGTCACTAATATACAAATCTCAACAAGATCAATCAAATGAAATTGAAACTAAACAATTTATCAAAACCTATCATACTAAATCATGAAAGCTTTCAAAAAATCTACTCTAATCCATCTCAAAATTATCTCGTTGTGGAATTGGTGTCATGTTGATGTGAAATGATGACCCTTTCCCAATCTCGTGATTAGTGAGCCTGTTTCAGTCGATTCTATGGAAGAGAATCGTTGAAACCGTTGTGATTAATGTATGTAAACCTGGATTATGCTAAAAATGAACATGATGCAAACTAAGTTACCATGATTTTATGGTATAAACGATGAAGATATACAAATTCTAAGATATTGCTAAGCTAATCTAAGCTAAAATTATGCTAAAAGATGAAAACCCTAATTTATAAACAAGCTAAGACAGATGCATAGAAGCCATTAATTGATGCTCTAAGTTATTATGCAATGAAAATGAACCAAAATAAGCTAACAAGTGAGTAAATTGAGATTATGGATGCAAGTGAATTCAAAAACATAATTTTGCAATTGAAAGATGGATCCATTTGTCTCCAAATAGTGACCTATTCATAGGAGACAAAATGAGGAATGAATGGTTGAGGTCAAAAATCTTAATCAATGGTTCAAGATGAAGGGGATGAGAGGCATGGATCATGGATTCTCATCAACAGATGAGAATGCATGATGAAAGTTAATCAAGGGCTCACACTTGCCTCAAATAAACACACTTTTGACCTGCTCACACAGGTCAAAGGTAACTTGTAAAGAGGTCGAAGGTTTAGCTTGTTCAAGAAGCCAAGTGAGTTTATTGGAGGAGAGAGAATATTTCTTAGAATATTCCTTTAGGATGACGAAAAAGGTAATTTACAAATTAAAACAAAGCTTTAATTATGCAAAAAGGAGGATAAAGAGTATTCCATGGGAATATTCCCTTTGATTAGAAGAAAATTAGTTTAATTGCTAATTAAACAAGGATTAATTTGTGCAATTAGGGAATTAGAAGAATTAAGAGACATTTATTAAATTAGATGATTTAATAAGGGAAGGGGATGAAATGATATTTAATTAACTTAGGGTTATTTAATTAAATAAGATGACTTAAGAGATTAAATTAAATATTTTGATTTATTTAATTTAATTAGATAGAGTGAACTAGTGCAAAAAGAGATGAATTAACCCGATTAAATTAATTAGGCCAATAGATAAAAATGATGCAATTAATTAATTAGCTAGGCTAATTAAATCAATTAAGCGAAAAGAGGATGGGTTAAAGAGGAAATGATGTTAGTAAATTTGTTTTAAATGTATGATATCAATTAGGGCATTTTTCAATTTCTATAGTAGGAATTGGATCATCTTTTATTTTTAGGCATATTTCATCAACATTGGAGCTTCTTCATTAAAGGGGGGATATAATATATCTTTCTTTCCTTACTATGGGGGGATCATTTATTGTATATACATGATGTATGTAGTTCTTGGGGGGTGTGATTGAGTACTCCATCCATGCATCATTTTTTTTTCTTTTCTCTCTTTTGGAGAGGGTTTTTTTCCCGAATTTTCTCCTTTTCAATGGTTGTGAGAGATTTTTTTTTGCATTGTAAATGGGTACCTAACATGGTTGTGTAGTCGAGACCCGTATTGTATCTTCATTTTGCATAATAATTCTCCCTAAGTTTGAACTTAAGGGGGGGTGCTAGTGTATTAAGTTTATCTTAAGGTAATTAACTCTAGGCGGTTTTTTCTTGTAGGGTAGTTTTCTCACTTGTTTCATATTTTAACGGCTTTAAAAGCCTGTACAATATGTATTTTTAGCATCTCAATTTACATTTACTTTTTTTGAAATAGTGTGTGTTTCTCCCGTGCATTGTGAAGGTATTTTGTTGTAGATGGTGATTTTGGGATTGGTGGTTGACACCAACAGATCAATAGTTGTGATGTGATAATTTTCTAAGGTCATTTATCCTTTATTCCTTTCTACCATGGAAGTAGTACGTTGAGAAATTTTAGCTCTTATTGCATCTCTTCTTATATAAGAAATCACTCGTTCTTTATGCTTTGGATTCAAGGTCTGTTCTTCTCGGAACAAGCTTTTGAAATATAATGGAACTATTTGTATATTTTGTACAAGTTGAATCTATATGGCCAAATAGCTAGGAACATTTATTATTTTCTCCTCTTTCCTTTGTTCTAGTTGTTTTTCTAGATGTGTTTCTTGCTTTGGACTTTTGATCAAAGATTGATGTTGCAAAGGAATATGTTCTTAGATTCATAAACTCTATTTTTAGTGAGATCTCCTTGTTCTTCAAAAATGTTGCATTGTTGTGATTTTTCTTAGGAACTTCTTGTTCCATGCTTATTACATATTCTTTATTTCTCTCTTGTGTGGATTCCATGACTATGTTGGAAGAAGGAGAAGGAGATTGTCGGAAGTTTTGGAAAGTCTATCATTGATGATGCAGGTTGGAAACATGAGCATGAATTGCATTATATTGCTTGATCCAATGTTTCCATTGATATCAACATTGTTATGATCAACCTAGTATGACTTGGAAGTGCTACTAAAGATATGTGTATAAAATAAGTTAGTACGATAAATATGGTTGTACAAGAAATTAGCTAAGTACTTCTACTGACTATTTTATGGTTAAGTGTGTCAATTTTTGGGTCCACACTCCACCACACTAAGTGATATCACTCTTCATTTTTAACCATGGTTTGAAGCCTATCAAATTTAGGTAAAATCAAGATTTTGAGATGGTTTTTGAAATATGCTAGAAGTTAAGTATGATAGAGCTTAACTCTATGTATCATAGTTATTTCTCTGTATGCTAAGATTCTAAAGATAAACTCATTGATATCAACTAAGTTTGAATTTGAAAAAAGATCAAATCTTGAAGTCACATGTATGGAGAAGTGTGTGTATGATTGAAAGTTTTATGATTAGGTCTAATTCTTGGCTGACCTAATACATGATATGTGTTGTGAAGATTAAATATATATTTCAAATTTTTGTAGGATATGTTTTAGGTCCATGCTGACCTAAATTAAGTATTGCATGTTTGATTTGAGCATGAATAATTTTTTGAATCATGTGTAGAGCCAACAAAGCTAATTTTGAATTATTTTTGGTTACATCTAATTAGGCCAACCTAATTGATGTATGCATATGTAATTGGGTATATATATATATAAGACAATTTTGAGTTATGAGGATGGATGAGAGGTAGAAGTGGTACATCAGGTATGAGTGGTCTCATATGATGCAAACATACAAATTTAGATGTGTGAGATCAAAATAAGAGCAGAATTATTGAGCGATTGCTAAGCAGGTAGTATTTTGTATTAAGAGCTTCAAAGGAACTGAAATTCAACACAAGGAAGGTGTACTTTTATCAATTCACATTTTGGCTAAGTAGCCATCTTTCTTTTGTATCTAATTCTGGATGTGAGCCTTATAAGGAAAATGCTTCTTGATAGTGAGACCCTATAATATACTATATCCGTATATAAAATATTGTGAGCTAATCCTCACCATGATTTTTCCCTTTTTGGGTTTTCCACGTAAAAATCCTGGTGTTCATGTGTCATGTAATCTTGTGGATTTTTTATGCTTTCATTCCTTATTACTGTTAATATTTTTTGGTGATTGGATAAGTTGTTTTCAAAAGTTTAATAGAATACCGATTCACTCCCCCTCTTAGTATTCTGGGTGTTCAACAAACTATACCTTCTATTCTTTTAGAAGTTACTTGTTGTTGTTGATCTATGATGTCTCCTATATTATCCAACACTTTATAAGCTTTAAGATTAACTAATCCCTCTTGAGATTCCAATTGTTGTTGAAATTCATTTTCTCTCCTTGACAGGTGTTTCTCACACTTGTTCACCAATCAATTCTTTATTCACCTCTTGAGATGAAATATTTTAAAGAATAGAATTAGGTGTGACCACCTCTGCTTGTTCAATATGAACATTAGGATGGAATTCATTATTCACTTGAATAATTTAATCAAAAGTGTTATCCATTCTACTTATCTTAGGGAATGAGGTAGAATTTTATGCTTGTGTTTCAAGAAATGGATCCAATATCTATATTTTTCATGACTCTTCATCATCTAATAAATAAATAATTTTAGATAATGAGAGCTTGGAGGCATCATTGGTTCCTTATCTATTTTTTATTCTCCCACTTCTTTCTTAACCTTTATTATATTTTGGACCTAAAACAAAGAAAAAGAGAACCCTAGGTACTATGTGTAGAACCTAGGAGTCAAATTTTGTTTGTGTTGTGGGTATTTTTCTAATGTTTCATTTAGATGGAGATCAACAATGTGTATAGACTGACTTTCAACCATGTAGGTGACCCAATTAGACCTGGATCTTCATCTTATTAAGTCTTGTGATGGGTTGGAAATGATTTTCCTTGATTAACCTAATTAGGCTGTGTGCCATAATATGAAAATTGCAATAATTTGGTAATTAATAGTCTAAAACAATGAATTACATACAAACTTAGGAAGTGCAGAGGAATGTGTACCTATCCATGAAAATTTTCTTCAGTGTGCATAGGAGGAATTATATGCCCAAGGGTGTATGGGTCCGTGTAGGGGTGTCCTACTTTCTTTTTGCAATCCTCTGATGAAATATCTAAGACTCTCATTTCCGCTTGCAAACTTGTATGATCATTGTTGAATAATTTTGTATGTGAGTTTCCATGATTTGACAAGGATTAGGGATTTGAATGCAACAATGAACAATTTATCTTTAATCTTTCTTCAATCCTCTTCAAACCTAAAACCTACACATTCAAAGAGAGGGAAAATGTTGGGCCATTTAAGGGCTTACCTTAGTCAAACCCTGTGATACAAAGTGTTACAACTCACCATCCTTCAATGGTTTCCTTGAAGGATTGAAGTCATACACATCAAGTCAAGGTCATGGGTCTTGCTTGAATTCTTGAGTGCTTTGGAGACCTAAAAAAGTGTTAGCCTTCACAAAACAATGATAATATAACACATATGAACTCACATAATATTTGACATGATGCTTGGTTCTTGAATTGTTGCAATGAAGCTTTGAAATATTTCTCTTGACAATAATTCTTCCTCATAAATTCTTTAACTTGACATATAGTTCTTGTTAGATTTCAAATGATGCATTAACTAGGTATTTATAGGCATTTATTGAATTTCCCACAAATTAAATTTCAAAATATGACATTTGCAATTTGAATTTTAAATGTTAAAATGTCAACATCAACATATCAAAAACTGGTCCTCGAAAAAATAGGGGACCCGTACACCCTAGGGAAAATGAGTCCTGGCCCTATTTTCTAGGACATTAAGTTTTGGGGGTAAAGTGTTAATTAGATGCATTTGTTTAATGCTTTTAATTTCATGGAAAATGGTGCAAATGGGCCCTAGAATGCATAATTTAGGGAAATAGATGTTCAATTAGGCTTAATAATTCAGGGGGAGCAAAACATAGTGTGAAATTGTTAAGGGTGACTATTTTTGATGCTACAAGACCTTTTATGTGGATTTCACATTTTCTGCCCTAATTTTATAGGGTTATCACTCATAATCAATCCTTAATAAAATTATTTGTATTCTTTTTGTGGTGGTTTCCAGACTCAATAGGCACTGAAGAAGATAAAAAAATGCTCCTTAATATATAATTGTGTAGGAGCCTCAAATATACTCTTACCCTTCGAAGATAGTAGGAAGTACCTCTTGCAATGCTTGTTCAATAGTTGGAATACCAACCTTATCCCATGGTAGAGTTACCACATCAGATGATATTATAGATACCCTAAATTGTTGTGACCTACAAGCAACACCTTTTTACTAATTTTCACTCATTTTCCCTAATGATTAAATAATACCTTATTATTTAATTATTATCAATTTTCATATTATGCTATTAATTAAGTGATTTTACATTATTTAATTAATCATTCTAATTCATAATTTCTGACTAATTAAATAAATCCTATTTATTTAATAATGTCTTTTTTTTTTTTTTAAGACTGTAGGAATCAGGTAGCACAACCCCCTATAAACTGCAGGTGCGCCTGGTAAACTTTTTAACGTGACCGATGCCGCTGGTGCGACACGCCCTCCGGTACCACGGGGGTGGGGGAGACTAGAACTTGTGACCAACCTCCTGCTACAGGAAAGATTTAGCCAACCAAGCTAGGGCCCCAACCCTATTTAATAATGTCTTAATTAACATTATTATTCTTGATTAATTAAATAAACCTTATTTATTTAATTATGTCGCTAACTTCATGTATTCTTCTACTTTAATTAAATAGTGATCGTTAATTATTTAATTAAACCACTTTCCCACTTCTAGATTAAATAATTAAATTAATTATTTAATTCTCCAATATTCACTCAACATGATCCAATAATAAATAAGATTTTATTTATTAATTCAATCTTTATTTGCACATTCATCCAATGATTAATTAATTAGTTAATTAATTATCCTCTCACACATTGAATAATTAACCAATCCAATTGATTATTCAATCAAACTAGTTGACTAATCAATCAATCCCATATATTAATCAATCAATTTCCATTAATTATCCAATCAATTTTTTTGATTGAATCAATCAAGCTAGTTAACTCTCCAATCTATTTCCTCTCAACAAACCTCAACCATTGATCCCGATGTTTCATCTTTGAATCTAGATTGTTCATTTGAAACAAGCATTTTTATAAAAGTAAGCCTTCATAGCACATTGATGGCTAACCAAGAACTCTTAAAATTTGGTGTTTGCATCATTGCAATTTCATCACATACACTTGAAGCTCATAGCGAAGGAGTAGCATACTGTAATGCCAAAAAATTTAAACCAAATTACAATTAAGGAAAAAACACAAAATTCCAAATTTCGCTCACATACACTTACAAAACTCTCAAATTTTACTACCAAAGCATGCACTACATGAAAGCGCACAACTTTCAACCAATTATAAACTATAATATTTTAGTTCAATAACTAGATTGCTTAGACAATCAAGGGTGGGGAATCAAAGAGAGACATTGAGTCCACATCATCAAGGCAGTCTTATATAGTTCAGCTAACTCTAGAACAATCACAAACACAATACCAGACACATGATAACCAATAGAATACATATCAATGGTAATTCCCAAGTATAATAATAAGAGAACAAATCCTAGGGGATAGACCTAATTCTTCGAGGGCTCATCACTGACGGCCTTGCCTACGTATATACTTCACAGAGGAACCGTAGTTCGACACTTTTAGTTTACTTCAACTCATATTGGATTGACCGACAATACATAGATCATCTAGGTTTGATTCACGACTAGTTTTTCAATAGCTTAATAAATACAGAGTAGACAACTGTGGTTAATCTATGTGGGCTCTTAAATTGATAAGATAAAAGTATACAACCATGATACCTCATTCTCGTACACAAATCCACCATTGATTATAATATAGATCCATATAATCTCTCATTCCCTCTACCTTCTCACATAGCTAAATGACTTTTAAGATGCTATTCATAGTAATATAAATCAAATACTTAAATAAAATTTTGATAACTATTTAATACTATATGAATACAATAAATTAATTTCTATATGAAATGATAGTAAAATAATGATAACCTAATCATGAGGTCCTTAAGACTAAATTTGTAACCATCATGGTTATTATAGTGATAACACAAAACAATTGTATTGAAGAAAAGAAACAAACCATAATATCCAAATTATCCAACAATTTATAGCTTGCTGATTTTAGCAGAAAAAGGTAAGCGTTTGAACAGTCATAACTTTTTCATCTCTTACCCAAATTTTAAAATTAAATATGTTTTGGAAAGGTGAAAGGACAAAGGATAAAACCCAGAGAGCCTTTAAAAGATTACTAAAGCATGTGTGAGTAGTTTTTGACTGTAACTTAGCCCATTATAAAGCTATCAGAATAGTTGTTGACCATTTATTCACATTCTCTTTTATTTTCTTTCTTTTTGTAACCATTATAAGCATTTAAAAATTCTACCTCATGATAAAAATATATGTCACAAAGCATACCAAGATACTAGGAAGAATTAGTGTAAATCAATTAGATATTTACAAGATAGAAAAATACACTCATTTTGAATGTTGAATAATCATTTGCTGGGCATAGTTTCACCCTAAACTATGATCAATTTCACCATTAATTGGATTACTAATAATAAAGATTCTTATAATGAGATTTGGATTAAACAACCTTATACTATTCTCCTATCTAAAATTGGATGTCTTCATTTATATTAAATTGATGGCATAATAAAATCACATAGGTTATAATTCTCTTGCTATGATATTTATTAACCATGCATATCAAGCTTTGTATCTTTCTGCTATATGTAATGCATTTATAATAGCTTTTTATATATAAAATAATGACAAATAAAAAATATATTTTTTACCCACTCACTTCCCGGTTACCATTAAAATTGTCCATATTAACCCAACTGCCATGATAACTATCGCCTTAAATACTTGAATACTCCCACAATTTTATTTTTATTTTTAAAATTCTAAATAGCTGGTACATTGTTCATCTGGGGCTTCATATAATTCTTTTAGCTTATTTTCAGCTAACTAAATAATTTTACAGATTTAGATTTTCAATCGTTTCAACAATTATAAAGCATTTAAAGTCAAAATAAAACCCCTATCAAACAATGTATGGATTATTTGGAAGATTGATTTCTATCAATTGTAAAATGTTTCCAGTATATATTCAGTAACTGTAATTGTAATGCCCAAAATAGAAAATGCAACTTCATTAGAATTTCTATTCAGCAGTAATCTCAATTTGCATTGACCGACGACTTTGACATTTAAATCTAATAACTATATTAGTTCATTCTTTTTATTTTGTTTTCCATTACTGTAGAAATTTTGCTGTTTTTTTTTTTAATACATTATAAGTGATAACAAAATAACATTTAAAGGGTTTAGTAGCACAAGATACTTGACAGTTCACAAAGGTGGGTGCTGAGTTTTTTTTTCTTAGAGGTACACAAAAAGGCAGTCCCTAATTCCATTAAATGTGGAAGGTGCTACCATCAATAAGGCTCAACAAACTCCTTGATCTCACCTCTTGGTAAGCAAGCATAGTCAGAGGCTATTGCGTAGGTAGGAGAATCTGACAGAAAAAAACTAAAATTATAAAGGACTGAAACCTATTTCACCAAGATGCTCATGAAAGAGGGAAGAGGATCATCAGAACTAAAAGAAAGTAAAGAATGACAAAAAGTTCCCAACAAGTAGTCATGTTTAACATATTTTTGGGATAACAACCAGGTCTCATTGATTCACTTCATGACTAAATTCTAGATATACCAAAATCAAAATAAGGGTAAGAAACATCACGCATATATATATAGGCTTTATCTTTTCCTACTAAAGAATATTTTGCAGTAACCTTTTTCTTTTGCAAATACTGATAAAAATATATGAGAAGTCTAAAATAGTATATTTATATATTAATAAGTAAAATACTCAAAGGACCGACCTAAGCCATTGAAAGTGCATCATTTTTGAAAAAAAATCAGGAAGACTGTCCACATATCCAGGGTACCTCGACAATATACGTGCTCCATGTAATTTCCTTTCCACAAGTAAATAAGAACTTTTGAGGCAAGCCTGAAGAAGCATGGTATATGTCTTTAATTGTTGTTGTAGTATTTGCTGAAAGTGGCGGAGATTCTTCTGCATATGACAAAGTCACCCGTTCCTAAAATCTTATGCAATCTCTGGAAAGACAATTTTTTCATCAAAACCTCAATGCCCTTCTGATACTTAAGAATTTTACTCTAGAACCTTTCAACTAACCGCCATTTATGAAAATGAAAGTAAATCCTTATTCACTAGAATTCTGCATTTATTGTACAAAATAGTAAACTGCTTTCCAGGCTCTATCAATCTCCCTCTCCAATATGACTGCTCATATCCCATTATCAATTAAGAACCTTTCTTTTCTTTTCTCTTTTTTTCCAGCCATCCAGACTCTACCCAAAACCCCCATGCCATCCTTACGCAATTGATAATGTTTCACTTTGGTGGATCGAAGATGAGAAACTACTTGGTCTTCCACGCCCAACTCCTACTAGCCATTCTTCTTCCTCCATTAACAGATAACTTTCCCCTCATTTCATGTTTTTTTTTTTTCTCACTTTATGGCATCTAACCTTTTCTATTTTACCCCCGAGCTAAAGATTCAATCCCAGAAATTTAAGACCATCAAATTTAGTTGACAATGGCCTCAGATGCACAATCCTGCTGCCCCTCACCTACCTAGTGATGATTAATGAGATCCCCCTTTTTTTTTCCCTCAAAAGACGGGTATATCTCAAAATATTGGGGTTGTCAGAGCTCTTCGATTATTGAGCTCAAGACAAGATTGCTTGCAATCTTTTACACCAGTACGTATCTTCATTGTGTGACATAATTTGTTTGCATGATAAGATTTGTTTCAGGAATTAAATAAGGCTTGCTTGGCATGATACCTAGACTACTAGGACAGCATACTTTTAATCAAATCTTTCACTGATAAAAGCGTTTTTGCAAATAACCGTCACTGCCCATGCTCAGCAGTAAAGAGAAAAAGAGGTGTACCATCAATTAACATTATGGTCACGAACTCTCTATTGCCAGCATTTATACCAAACCTAAGCTAATTTTACACAGGAAAGTCACAGGCAGAGAGGCGAATTTATCAACTTCATAAATGAACCTACAACTACTCCCTGACATACTTGAGGTCAAGGCCATGGTCTGAGCCGAATGTTGATTGTGTCTGTGTTTTCTAGCCAAGGAGTATAATTATTCACTAGGTATGGATTGTGCAGAATAGCTCTTTCTTTCTTTTCTTTTCTTTTTTAATACAAATTCTATTTTCTACCTATGCGTAATTTGGTAATTATTATGATATTTAATAAATGAAATTGTCTTCATTTGAAAATAAAGTTACATCCTTTTGGAATGTAAAACAAAAATAATAATAATGGTTTGTGACAATAATCTTACACTATTTTTATCTTATTAATGTCTTTAATGGCATTATATAATAATCTCATATGTATCACTATTACATAAAATAGAGTTAACAACAATGCCATATATATAAAATTAGGATATTGCATAACTATAACGAACTTATAAATAACAATATATTAATATAGTTTATAATCAATTCACAAAGGTGATTAAGTGGCATAGCCAAAGCATCAAGAACTTATTTATACTCTACGTCTCATAAACAACTAAATTACCTTAATCATAACTCATCTAGGGTACTTTGTTACATGTTAAATCAAGAAACCTAAGTTTTTCTAGTATCATTGAAATAGACACTCTAGCTCCCAATTCTCTCCTATAGGTATGCCCAGTTACCATCACTAATCACTAGAATAATCTTTTCATTAAATTAAGTAATAACCCCTTCATCTTAATCTAGCATTGTACTTGTAACAATTACTTGAACACCCAAATAAATTTGTTATGGTATCATGTACTATAAATAGTTTTAAATATATTGTTCTTAAATAATTCTTTAACCAAATATATTAATATAAAATATTTAATCTAAGATCATGGTAGTCTAAACAAATATTGATTTACTACCTTATCTCGAGATCATTAATCAAATCGAATATTTCTTGTAAGTGTTTTCCACTCAACACAATATTGTTTGATATTTATAGATCAATTAGTAAATGTTTATTATCAAAAGCCATATAGTTCAAACCTAATCATGGTATTCAAAATTAGAATTCATCAGTTTTGGGTCATGAAATCCCTAGGGTCTTTGTCGTCATATTAGGCCTAAATAACTAGAAGACAAAATGATAAGGTATTACATCAATGCCCCCTGCCTATTATTTTATTCCTTTAGTGACTACTTATGCTTATCACACATAATTGAATCATATAGAAATTTAAGTATATAACAAGTAACACTATCATGAACCATAAGAACACTATGCCAAGGGGTGCATTGCTACCACATACTAGGAAATCCCTACATGCATTATGGTGAGTTGACCAAGTAGCCTTACACATACCCATTTCTGAGAGCAAAGCATACAAAGAAGGAATAATGGAAGTCATCCATGACAATACGGTGAATGCGAAGGTATCACTTTCTTGAAATCTATTTTTATCTATTATAACATATTTTCCATTGATTACATTGGATCTTATTGAGTTTAAGATTTACAAATTGTGGTTTTTTACATTATTTCCTATTAACTCTATGACCCAAGGGTTGATTTTCTAGTTTACATTTTGGTGAACCCGATGTGAAACTCACAATTTTAACAAATTTTGTATGGATTTAAGTTTTTGTGAAGCTATAGAAACAATGATGCAATTGCGAAAAATAACGACATAATCATGGAAAACTACTATGCAATCATGGTGTCCTGAACAACAATCACCTGACTATTCAACACAATCACCGATATAAGTGACACATACGCAATTTTTTGTGACATACTTGTCATTGTTCTCTTCTATTTCTTTTGCAAGTTTTGATAGGGGTATGTGCAAGATCATGGAGGTCCAAAAAGTGGTAATGTGAAAAAAAAGCATTTTCAACATGTCCAAAAACATGAAATTCATGCCTTTGACTTTTTGCAGGCCCAAGTACACTATCCGTTTGGTTTGGTAATACTGAACCAAAATGGATATCTGTTACGAACAGATATCCGTTTTGTTTAAAGCAGTGTTTATAATTTTGTGTCAGGTCCAATCCGACCAATTATTATATTTTATATAACAAATATCTATTCTTTGTGTTATAATTAAAAAAAAAACCCTCAGAGGTCATATTATATTATATTATAATATTATATATGTATTATTATATATTATAATATAATATAATATTATATTATATTATATTATATTATATTATATTATATTATATTATATTATCTTATATTATATTATATTATATTAAATATTAAATATTAAATATTTAAAAAAATAGCGCAATTAAATATGGTGGACCCAACCATTTTATTAAAAAGTCTATAAATCAAAAACAAATATCCGTTCTTTGTGTTATAATTAAAGAAAACCCCTAAGAGGTCATATTATAATATAATATAATATAATAATATAATTATATCATATAATATTGAGATTATATTATATAATATAATATAATATAATATAATATAATATAATATAATATATAATCAATATAATATAATATAATATATATATAATATTATATTATATTATATAATATAATTCTAATATAATATAATATAATATCAATATTATATTATATTATATTATATTATATTATATTATAATATAATACATATATTATACTACATTATATTATATTATATTGATATTATATTATATTATATAATATATTATATATATTATATTATATAGAATATAATATAATATATCTTATATTATATATTATATTAAATATGAAATATTTCAAAAAAACCACACACAGTTAAATATGCTCAGATCTGTAGAACGAATATTCATAATGAACAAATATTTGTTCTTTGTGTTATAATTAAAAGAAAAAACTCTGAGAGGTAATATTATATAATATAATATCAATATAATATAATATGATATTATATTATATTATAATATAATATATGTATTATTATATATTATAATAATATAATATAATATAATATTATAATATAATATAATATAATATTATAATATTATATTATATTACATTATATTGATATTATTCTAATATATATAATATATATAATATATTATATTATAATACAATACATATTATATTATATTATTTCAGAAAAACCACCATGGTTGGGTCCCAGACTTGGCCATTTATTTAAAAAGGTTGTAAATCAGGAAACAAATATCCGTTATAAATAGATATATGTTTCCTTCATTATAAACAGACCAAAAAAAACTCGAGAGCTATATTTCTACAGTGCATGCAGGTGGGTTTTTAAACTACGTCTCAAATATCCATTTGGGAGAGGCCAAATTACCAAAAAAATCATCAAATTTGTAAGGTATGTTGGATTTTTAAAAATTTATATTCATTTTTCTTTTTTTTTTGAATTTTAGTAAAAAATAGGGTATATTTCATAGATTTTTTATTAGATTAAAACCATTGTTATTATTTTATTTTTTTATCAATTAACAAGTTAAAAATGGATCATAATGAAATCCTAACCCCACACAAAATGAAAACCCTAATCTTGCAGAAAATGAATACCCTCCAAATCCTCCACTGCAACTATTGTTTTTGAATGAAAATGTGCCAACAATACATGAGTCTATTCATAGAATTTAGATCAATTAAGAAAAGTATGTAAAATCTATGAGACACTCGTTGAACTATGAGATATGAAAAATACTTTGGAAACAATCATTGTAAATGTTCAAACTTTGGCAACTCAAAATAATAGATTTGCATAGTGGCGAGAGCAACAAAGACAATTTTATGTTGATGGGTTATTGTATGATGAGGTGAAGGCTCTTGATATTGAAAAATCCTAATTAACCCAGTTATTCATAGATCGGAGAACTGGACAACCTGTTAATGTGCAAAAACCAAAATTTTCAACTAAATGGTGCACCCATAGAGGAATATTAGATAATTTTTGGAGATGTTGGTGGATGGTTTTCGATAAACCACCCAAAAAAAATCTTGATGTCCCTCAGTATTTTATTCAAAAATTATATCTTGAGTTTGTGCTAGGGAAACATGTCAATTACTTTGACATGCGATATTTCCAGGGTGTTGGTAGAGGGATGCCACAGGATAGTTCTAGGGCATGATGAGTCACCCCAGTTCATCCTCCTCCACTTATTGTTGCTCTGACTCCACTACCTTACCCTGAGATTGTTGTAGATGCGGGGACTTTGAGCATTTATGCATTACATTCATTGAGTGATCATTTGGTGAGGTAGAGCCATCATGTTATGCAACCATTTGACGATGCATCCCATCACAGTGGTGCTGCACCTAATACATCTCAGCATGATGGTGGTGCACCTCATGCAACAACTCCCACTGCTACACAACCATCAACTCCCACTAGTACACCGTATTTGTGTGCCTCATCATTGCATGACGTGCAACAATTTATGTTGCAGTACTCTCTGATGGTCCACTAATGCTCCCATAGACACATCTGACTTTGAGGTTCATGATATGCCAAATGTAGGAGTTGATAGAGCACAGAGTGAAGCATTTGCAGGACAAACATCAACTGCTAGGGATGATATGGTAGGAATGGTAAGTCTTAAAGCAATTTCATAGTGTGTTTTATGTAAATTCTTTCATATTTTATGATGGATATTTGTACTAATATATGTTTATGTGCTGGAATCTTTAACATTTGTTGACAAAGGAGTAGTTGTCGGAAGTGCAATAGGCTACGCATACTACCATTTCATTTTCCTTAGACAATCAGTACACGATAAATAATTTAAATTGTTATTTTAGATGTTAATCTTTGAAATCTATTATGTTTAAATACATGTACTACATATATTGATAGTCTAATGTAATCTTGTCTTTTTATGCAGCAACTTGGTTCTTATACAACTTTGTTGACCGAGTCTGACCCATTGGATGAAGTTGCACAAAAGGTATATATCTTTTTTATTGTCAACATTATAATTATATGTGCATGTGCATTTACATTCTTGTCATTTTTTATATAGGAAACCATCTTAGTTATCCATCCACTATGAGCCCATCTGGTGTCATAGCATCACAATAGGTATGTGTTTATTTTATATTGCAGATCATTTACGTTTAGATAGGAGTAGATATGTGATTAGTAGATATGATTATTTGTCAACAATTATATTTTAATTTGTATCATTTTTATTTTATCTGCTATAGTCCTCTGTTCGACTCAACATTGTGATGAGTGAGAGACCATTACTTTATATGAGGACTCCTTATTGTCCTAAGGGACAATCATATGCAGAACGTCTTGCAGAAAAGAGAGCAATATTTGAGGTAAACATGAACTGCATTATTGATATAATATAGTACATGTATACTGATTTTGATTTTAAATTTGTAATTTATAAATGATGGTATATAAGTTTCTATTTACTAGTCTATCTTGTCAACCATTCACATAATCTAATTTGTGGTTTGAAATGTTATTGTGCAGGAAACTGTAGATAATCTAACTTCTTCTAGGAGGCTTGATTTTGATGGTCCAACACAGAATTAGGATATGTTATAGATTGACATGTACTTAGCATTTGATAGATCTTGAGATGGCATATATGCCAAAATTTGTAAAACTTGTTCTGAGTAGGCATATGCCAAATTTATATATACACAAACACAATTATTCTACAGTTTGATATATAAGAATTGATATTTGATCTAATTTGTTCCTTGTGTGCATGTCTTTCTACTTTGAATTTTCAAAATGGAATGTATAATTATCTTAGAATTGTTTAAAGTTATGATTGATAATGTATGTTATAGATTAACGAAATAACATTTTAATAGAACTTATGAATTACAATTGGTAATCCATCTATTTCTTTGAGGAGATTTTTCAAACAATGAATTTCCTTTCTATTGTACCACATTTTTCATACATGTCTACCAATACATTTTTATCAAACACTAATTTTGAGAATACCCATGATTTTGAGCTTTGTTGAATGAATTTATATTTGACATTATTTTATTTTTTAAACTCGTGTAATGAAGAGTGCAACTGATTTTAATTTCAAAAGAAGTTAAAATGAATGAAAAGTGGATACAACATAATGAAATGCATTTCATGTTATAATGTTCATTCAAAAGTAATATAATCATCTGGATAAAAATCAATGTCACTTAATGTTCATTGAAGCATAATAACATGTAAAAGGAATAAAATCATCTCGAGTAAGAATAAATATCTTCACAAAATCAACTCAAACCCACAAAAAAAAGGTCGTGAAAGAAACCCATTACCCTTCTCTTTAACATCTCAAAACCTATTGTGCTTTGTAGTGCCCCTCCAGCTGCTACACTTTGTTTCACATGTGACTCTAATCTGTTGGTAGTTGTTTTAGTGTATTTATGATGATGTGGTATTGTATGTTGGTTTCGGTGAAGGAGACAGTGTAGCATTACTTACTCGAGTACCTTGCTACACTGCGACTCTTCTTCACACTGTGTTTTTTGATATATGATGATATGTTTAACATTGTTGTTTGATGTAGTTTGTAGGTACCAGGCATTGGCTTCGCCTACTTTGTCAGGTCTAAGTGTGCCCTGACCCAATGGAAATATGTTGTTTCAGAGATAGTGTCAGGTTCGTCATTAGCCATCGTTCTTCATTGAACGAGTATCTATTTGTCACCCATCATTGTTGTTTTGTCATTTGTTTCCATCATGTCATTCTTGTCTTCATCATGTTGGAAATTAACTGATTGGTTAGTTTAATGGTTTATTGATTAGTCATGATTTATTGATGATGTTGAAATGTTAAGTTAAATATTGATGTTTAGATATTTTAATAATTGAAATTGTAATATTATTTTTAAAAAGGTTTTGATTAATTAAATTAATTAAACGATATATTTATTTAAGTGTAATTTTTAGTTTGCATAATAGAATATTTATTTATTGTGCAAGTTTAAATTTTTTGAAACGTAGATAACATTGAACAAATATTTCAAATGTGAAAATATCTCAAAACTTGATTGTGTGTTAGAGATGTTATCTTGAGTGTTTATTTAATTTGAACTGAATGATCAATTGGAATTACATGCTAACTTTGAGTTAATTTTGGTAATTGTGAGTTAATTAAAAGAGGGAATTAAAAATCTTTTTGGACTATGCAATTTCATTCACGGGAATGGATTTTGGATTGCTGGGAAGAAAAATTTCACAATTCTGGCTTCTATATTCATTGGTTTTAGGATAATAAACCAGGTTTTCTTCCTTTGTAGATTAGCATTTTCGTGTGTAGAAAGCTTCTGTATGAATTTTATACCATTTTACCTAAGTTCTTGTGGTTGAATCTATTTACTGTATCTTATGCAAAACATCAGAAAATAAATTGTTGTTAGTTAGAATTGAAGTAATTAAAGGAAATTTTAGTGAAATGGAAATAATTAAAAAAATAGCGGTAATATTATTGGGTTTTCTATTGATTATTGCTCTTTCTTGAAAGATTTCTCGTTATTACTTTGTTGAATTCAATAATATCAGATTCCATTTTTTTGCAAAACTATTTATTAGCCATAACGCTATTTAATCTTTTGCACCACATGGTTAATGCGTTTGATAACTTTGGATCTGAAGAAATCTCCTTAGCTGAAATACTGTAGAGAGATTTAATATTGCTTGAAACAAGATTAGTTTATTGATTAATATGTTAAGCCTTTCCTTCAAATGAAACTCTTTTGAATCCAAGGATATATATATTGAAGTGTTTTAAATTGCTTTGGGTGAAATTTGTTTGGATCTTTCTTCTTTACTTGATATTCCTGAAGAAATTGATTTATTTACTATCTTATGGCATCACTCATGTTGCCGAATATTCTAGTAGAATCATTCTTATATCTTGCAAATTTACTTGGGTACTCGACACCAATATCTATAACTATGGATGTTATTCTTCACATTCACTAATCCTCCATCACTATTGGTGGTATCGTATTCCCTTGAATCAGGAAAATAACATAGTGAAAGGTTTGGGAGAACCGTCCCCATCACCTATACCCTACAGTCTATGGTGTTGCAGGTCCCTCATGCCTTTCCATGCAAACTATTTATAATCTCATAAATTTTCTCATTCTTTTATATTGTCATGGTTTGATTAACCTCCTTGATTCCATTTGCAACTTGTCACAGCGGCAACACTTGAACATGGTAAGGCATATAGATTTAAATAACCTCCCTAATTCTATTGGAATCTATCGCAGTTGCTACACTTGAAAATAGAATGTTATAGAGGTTTAAATAATCTTCTACCTCATTCTTAATTGTTGTAGATATTGTGAATTTCCCATACATTGGGTAGTGATCTTCAGATACGTCTTGTTGTAGCCGTTTTATCCTATTGCTTTCGTGTATTTCATTTTTTTCTTTTGGCTTGTTAAAGCAAACTGGCATACATCGACTAGTTTGGATTTTAGCCACTATCTGAATGGTATCTCCATGCAAACTCATCACCTAGTTGAGATTATTATTTACTGGCAATTGATCTAGAGTGATAAGTGAGTACAATATTGGCGTATTAACTGCCAATTCCTTGCTTATTTTTATCCACACTTAATCGGTCATTATATTGCATGGTGTGTATTTCCATTAACAAGATGTGTATTTACCTGAGCTTTGTTGGGTTATCTGCACTCAACCATATTGTTGGTGCATGATGCAGACTCTTCCTCCTTAACCTTGCCATAAGTTATATTTTATTCTTCATATACTTATAGTATGCTAAATCAATTTCAGTTTTCATGACTTAACAGTCTATTGTCCTTGCTTGAGATTGTATTTACTTAATTGAATTCTAATGTATGCCATGTGATCCCCTTTATATGAGTTTAAACTTATTGGATTTTTCTTTAAATATAAAAAGAATAGAAGTTCTTCTGCTAATTTCAATTATTATGAATTTGAAGTTCTTTAAATTTTATTTGAATTAAATTAGTTTGAACTTAAATAATTTGTTGTACAAAATATTTATATTAGAGTTTGAGTTGAAGAGAATGTTTGATTTATAATAATTGCAACTATAATTTTGAATCGTTAAGGCAAAGCAATGATTATTTGTGTAATGCCCCATCGTGCGAACCCCAAAGGACAACTAAAGCAATAATTACCACACAATTTTTTTTAAAAAAAGGTAAATCTAAACATACATGAGATGCACATTAAGTCATGAGTCATGAATCTTAATTAAACAAAACCACAACACTTACATCCCTTGGGGTACATGAGGTGACATTACGAAACTTAAATAAATACATGACAAATCATTAATAAGAAACCATCCACATATATATATACAACATATACATGATTAACTTAAAACCCATAATGATAAACTCTCTATCATCATATAAACTCAAGGGACATATTTCCATAGATACAACACATCGAATAACAACTTCCATGGACCAAAATCCATACAAAGTTTATCAAGATAAAATAATACATTACATCGCATTACAATGTTCAAGAATTACAATGATACAAAGTGTTCCCCACATGAGCGGAAAGAATACAATAAGATAGCATGATACAACTGAACAAATGAATACAAAGTATCATAACTGGCTGTAATGCCCTGTTGTGTGAACCCCAAAGGACAACTAAACAATAATTACTGCACATTTTTTTTTTTAAAGTGAACATAACATACATGAGATCCACATTAAGTTATGACATGAGATTCATTTAAACCAATTCACTAACACTCACATCCCTTGGGGTACACAAGGAGTCATTACGAAACTTAAATCCATAAAACGACGATAAATAATGAAAGTCAAAGATATAATCCATAACAAAGTAAAGATTTAAAAATGTAACACATACATGACAAAACATTAATAAGAAACCATCCACATACATATATACAACATATAGATGAATTACTCAAAACTCATAATGATGAACTCTCTATCATCATATAAGCTCAAGGGACATATTCCCCATATACAACGTATCGAATAACAACAACCACAGATAAAAAGCCACACAAGGTTTATCATTACATTTCATTACAATGTTCAAGAGTAACAATGATACAAAAGTGCTCCCCAACATGAATGGGAATCCATATAACAAGATAGCATGATACAATTGAACAGATGAATACAAAGTATCATATCTAACTCCAAGATAGTTACAACTCTGGAGTCACTGCAACTGACACTAAACCGCACCTCTCGATCCTTGACTGGGGACCCAATGGGGTACTTAGCATGTTCCACCTGACCATGTGGGTCTGAAGACCCACCCTCGTGCTAAGGAGCTATTATTCCTTGCATAACCACCCCCATTTTGAGTTGGAACAAAATGGGTCCCCCTTTCTCTTTCTGGTTTCTTTTTGCTTTTGGTTACTTGCCTTCCCCTTGGTGGTTCTTTTGGTTTTCTGCCTGGGTTTGTCTTTTGGGTTTGTCAAGGTTTGGTTCTGCCTTAGTTGGAATTTGAGTTTTCTCTTGAGTTTAGGATTTCCCATCCCATTCGGATTTTCCCGGATCTCGCTCGAACACCAGCTAAGCACTGTTGTTCAGGGATTTTTGGTCCTCACGAAATTCTGCGTGGACCAGATTTTCTCAAATTTTCTCTCTTCGTGGAAATCCATCTCGCGCGGATTTCCCCAGAATCTGGTGGAATGTGAAAAGTATGGGGAAGTAGGACTGGTTAATAAATGATGATCCATTTTATTATTCATTTATGCTATTTTGAAGATCCCGCATGTTGTTCCTTGATTGAAAATGATTGGATTCAATTTCTAATGGATGTTTTCATGCTCATTCTGCTAGAATCCACCTGACTGAGAATTCTCCAAAATTCCTCCCTAGCTTGGATTCCACAGGTCGACTTGAAACCTGAACTATTTGTATGGTCATTTTGTTCAAAGATTTAATGACACCTTACTAGCATAGGATTCGTTTAATGATGATTTTTGATCAATTAACTTCTGCTTGTGTGATCTTTACTGTGGTTTTCTTCCTTGTTGCAGGGTTAAATCCTACACTTGATGATATTTCTCAGCTGAGGCTCAGTTGGAAGGCATTCCTAAATCCAGTGGGTCCTAAAAATTAGTTAAGGCAAAAGTCGGCAAGACCCCAGAGATGTCACAGCCAATGAAATTCATGTGCAGTCAACTATCGACATGACATCAATCAAAGTCACAGTGACTAGGAGCTTCCCTTTGGCATGAAATTCTCATTCGGAGTGTTGGTGTAATTAAATGTATTGTACCTTGTCCTAGGTCATAATTACACCTCAGTTAAGTTTACTTAGGGACCACATAGGAGGTTGTTGGAGAATTTCCACTTTTGGTGGACTTGACATGTCATTACCTCATCACTTCCACCTTTTGTGGACACATCATGTGATTATCTCTCCACCTTAAGTGGAGTGATAGGTCTTCATAGTTGTCTCATGTCATAAGATTCTGACACTTGTCATAATCTTATGCCCTTCTATGTTCTCACCTTGGCTATATAACCAAGGGGTCTTTCTCATTTGTAATCAATCATAATCATAATCATTATCATATCAATGACATTGAATACATTTTATTCTTGTCATAATCTCTCTCTCTCTTTTCTTGTGCTTTCCATTTGGTCCATAGATCTTGGGTCCATAGCCAATTCTAACATGGTATCAGAGCGGGTTGGGTGCCATTGGAGAGTCTTATTCTGAAGAGATGTTCTAGATCTAAGGAGGTTCCGTTCGTGGCTCTTTGTTGCATGTTCATATCCAAGCTTGCTAGTGCAAATCTAAGCTCACCATTGCGTCTGGAAGGTTTGAGAAAGTCGATTTTGCCTTTTGTTTCGTCCAAATCGGACATACGAGGCCAAATCTAGGAGGGTTTGAAGCTGAAGTGTGGTTGCCAGATCCAGAAGGTAGCTGCAATTTTGGAGCATTTTGGGTCAAATCCGACCCTGCCATCACGTCCAAAAGGGCCAAAAACCTTAAGATCGATT
This sequence comes from Sequoia sempervirens, assembly GCA_007258455.2. Classification (NCBI taxonomy): domain Eukaryota; kingdom Viridiplantae; phylum Streptophyta; class Pinopsida; order Cupressales; family Cupressaceae; genus Sequoia; species Sequoia sempervirens. The sequence goes on from VDFB02026013.1 coordinate 98,084, forward strand.
ATCAATTCATTCAAATCAGAGCAAGTCATTCGGAGAGGAAAAAAAAAATTTCCCCGAGAGTCATACGTCCCCCAGGTCATCATAAATATCGACGGTACAATTATTTTTAAATAAAAAATTTTGAAATTTTTTTGAAATTTTTTTATGAAAAAATCTGTTTTGTACCTATGAAAAATTTGTTATTGTAAATTTTTTATTAAAAATAAAAAAAATAAAATATACAAAGTTTTTTTTAAAGTCTGCGGTTGCAGACTGGTACATCTGCAAATCCGTAGATTGTACTACGCGGGTACTGTACCCGCTCTCCACTACCGAGTGCCACGCAGGCGTGGTGGGCCCCTACACATCCACAACCGGCAAAAAGAAAATCTGGCGGATCTATTCTACAACCAGTGGCACAATAAGAAAATCTAGCAGCGGAAAATAGGCAGGAAATGAGAATATTCCGTAGGAATATTCCTAAAGAATATTCGGAGTATATTCGATCGACGGGTGCGACCGACGACGGGCATTTGACTGTCATTTTAAACCTCTAGTTCAGCGAATATTCCCATAGGCCAGAGTATATTATGTTTTGACGACTAAACGGACGTCAAATTTAAATCCATGAATTGCATGCGTCAACATTACGTCATTGATGATGTCAGCAGTGTTTTGAAAATTTCTACCCCCTCACCATTTGTAATTTTGATTTTGCAGTCCATTTTCAAACACTGATATCTTGCTCATTCTGACTCCTTTTTTCGAGCAATTTATTTGATTTGGGCTAGAATTTCATGCTCTACGCACTAGTGCAATCATTTTTTGGTTTTGGTGCCTAGTTTTTCCAGAATTTGCAGATTCTCACAGGTGTTGTTACTTCGTCCTCATTTTGGGAACTTCGGGAGCTCATATCTTGCTCCTACGGTAACATTTTTTAGTGCAATTTTTTTTGAAAGTGCATGATTTTTTCTGTACTTCTCAGTGGTATGATCAAATTGATCTCATTTTGTACCAAAAATTGTACTTGATACTGTGGCCTATTTTGGCATTTGTAAGCACTAAGATCAAGTCTAGCTTGTTGTTTTTGGCATCTAGCAACTATAAACACACTAAATATTAAGTGCCAAATCAGATATTGCTTGGGGGTTTCTTGATTGAGTGATTTTTGGAGGGTCTCTTGGTGCATTGCTTTGATCTGTTTGCTTTGCTCTTTCATTTTCATGGATAATTCTAAGGTTCCTTTGCTCACATCATATAATTATTCAACATGGCATCAAAATGCATGGAATATACTAATGACAGAAGGTCAGTCTCTATATGTTGAAAATAAGGTACCTAAACCTACATATGATGAGAAAAAGTTAAAATGGATGATCAAACATGCCAAAGCTCTTGGGTGTCTTCGTAGACTAGTTTCTCAAGACTTGTTCTAGATTGAATCATGTAAAAATTCTCATGAAGCTTGGGAAAAATTGAAAACATTGTATGGTACAAAAGATGAAGTAAGAGGCTATCAAATTGATAATGATTTGATGAATCTTGATCCTAAGAACTTTGACAACATCAAATACTACATCACTAAGGTTAATGATCTAAGAGAGCACTGTAAAGAATGTGGAATTGATAAGAAGGACATCTAGTTGGTCTACAGTGTAATGAACAAACTTGGTTTTGATTATGCTTCTTTTGTTTCTAGCTTTCATACTCATAGATTGACTATGTGGTCTGCATACACTACACCTTCATTTGCATCATTTTCTGAGATGTTGATACATGAGCAAAAAAAGCTTATCTCAATGGGTCTCATCAAGACTTCTAAATCTCAGGAATTGTTGGTTGGTCAGGTGAAAGAATCAAAATCAAAGAAAGCAAAGAATAATCAACATTTAGATTAGGTAAATCCACATTCAGATCAATCAAAGAAGAAATCTTCTTCAAAAGGAGAATCATCTAAAGAAGGAGAGGCCTTTTTGTGCATATTGCAAGAAGGATGGACATGAAGAACACTATTGTTACAAGAAGGAAATTGATGAGTTGAAAACTCTTCTAAAAAAGAATCACATTGATTTTCCTTGTAGAATGTCTGAATCTTCTTCTCCTTCTACTTCAAAATAGTCTAGAAAGGACAAAGGTCAAACATCTACATTAGGATATAAAGGACAAGAACATTGCTCGTTCAAGGAGGTCAGGGGATGGGGGGGAGAAGATGAAATTTTTTCCTAGATTTAGGAGCATCTTCACATCATATGGCATCTTCACCGGACTATCTTCTCTTCATTTAAATTGCTTGTGCAATGTCTCCTATCTTGATGGGAAACAATACATACATGAGTGTAACAGGGATGGGATCTATTAGCATTGGGGAGAACACTTTTCAGGATGTCTTGTGTGTTCCTCATTTGATGAACAATCTACTTTCCATTTATCAGATTACATGGTGGAGATGGGAGGAAGCATTAGTTCACTCTAAGTTCAATTATCATTAGGGACTTAAGGGGCCAGGAAGGGAATCAATTAGAAGCCCCACTCTATAAAAGTGGGGTCCCGATGGATTTAAATGTAGTTGTATTCCTTTGCACAGTTTGCTTCTGATGATGACGATGTTCCTTCGACTATTGATCACAACTATGATTTTGAGGAGACATTTGGATTTTTGGACTTGGGCATACTCACATCAGATCCAGTCCTTGAGCCATGCACTTCATCTCCTCCATCTTCTATTGTACTTGATGATACTTGTGTTGCTACAGTTTTGGCTCCTTGTGATTCAGTGCAACAGGACATACATAGTCTTCCAGATATGGCTACTTTGGATGACTTCCTAATAGGTATTTCAGACTTATTTGTGGAGTCTCATCTTGCAGATTTGGAGGACACCATTGATAGCATTCATCTTCTCTTTGATGAAGATGCACCTTCTTCAGTTGTTGTGAGGGAACACCTTGACCCTCTTGTTCATTCTCTACATGATCATTCTTCACAGATTGGCGTAAGTGTGGATACTTTTGGACAACATTTGGAGAACTTCTTGCTTGTCTTGAGGGATATCGCTTTGTCTTTGGATTGTGCTTCTACATTCATCTCTACTAGATGTTGGATTTATGCTCTTAATTAGTGTTGTGGCTAGAGCATGATGGGTGGTTCGAAAGCACCATTGACATGGAACACTTGAGGCATGGCTTAGGAGACATTCGTCACACATCATTTCATCTTCATGATTCTACATACATCCCTTGGTTTTGTTTCTTCCTAAGGGGAGGAGCGTTCATTTGGCCGAATTGGATCATCTTCAGCATTCAATGTCGAGCTTCTTCCTGCATCGTGCGGGGAGACTCAACATTGAGGGGGCTACGCTACGTGGCACTTTCTTCTACTTCTCTCTTATGGGGGTCTTTTCCTCACGGCGGGGTTTCTTCTCATTCTTCATTTGAGAGCATTTCTATTTTTCGCTACGTCTCTCTTTTTTCCCAGGGGAGTTTTCCACTTGAGGTTTTCTCCTTTCCTGCAGCTTGTGAGAATTGCATTGTGTGGTAATGCATGGGTACCTAATATGGCCTGGTGGCAGGATACATCATTACAATACTATCTTTAATGTCATTTTCGCAATTAAGCTACTCCCCTAAGTTGCGCCGGAAGTGTTGGTCAGCAATTAGTAATGTATGTACCTTGTCTAGGTCACTTGGTAATTACACCTGAGTTAAAGTTTATAGGGACCACATAGGAGGTTGTTGGGGAATTTCCACTTTTTGGTGGACTTGACGTATCATTACCTCATCACTTCCACCTTTGTGGAACACATCATGTGATCTCTCCACCTTAAGTGGAGTGATAGGTCTTCATAGTTGTCTCATGTCATAAGATTCTGACACTTGTCATAATCTTATGCCCTTCTATGTTCTCACCTTGGCTATATAACCAAGGGGTCTTTCTCATTTGTAATCAATCATAATCATAATCATTATCATATCAATGACATTGAATACAGTTTATTCTTGTCATAATCTCTCTCTCTCTCTTTTCTTGTGCTTTCCATTTGGTCCATAGATCTTGGGTCCATAGCCAATTCTAACATGGAGAAAGGGTCTTAGTAAGATCTAAGGGTTTCACAGATTGACAACAGAGAGAATGCATACCGGCAGGAGATTTTGACTTTGGGGTGAAGTCTCGATGACTTCACGAAGTCTCACCGATGAGCAGAGTCCAGGGTAACACTTCGGCAAGAGTTATATTTTCGGTGGAGGGTCTCCCTGAGTATTTTGCATCTCACCAATTGGTTCATAAGTGAATGCCTCGGCCAAGCAATTAGCATTCGGCAAAAGGTCTTGGCAAATTCTTTTGGTCTTGCCGACTCATGGTGGAGATTGCCCATTGCGGAGAGATTTGTTGGTCGGTATGAAGTCTCGGTGAGTCTGTAGTGTCTCACCGACTGTCGATAAAAGGTGTGACCTTCGCTGAAAAACTTTCCTTTGCCAGGAGGTCTCAGTGAATGCACTTGGTCACGCCGACAAGGCAAAAGGGGGAGCCCAGAGAAAGTTAGCGCTCGGTAAAAGGAGGCCTCGATCAGTGTAAAGTCTCACCGACCAAAGGAGGTCTCGCTGATAGAGAAGGGAAGCTTGCCAAGAGAAAGGTGACTTCGGCGAGATGTTTCACTAATGGGGTGAACTCTTTCCAAAGTAAAGCGGTATCGGCAAAATAGAAAAGGCTCGGGAAGAAAGCAAAAGGGCCGCTATGATGTCTCCCCGACCTTAGGATGTCCTGCCGACTAGTGAACAACTCGGCGAAGGAAAAGGACCTCGATGTGAGGTCTGGGCGAAAAAGGGATGTCTCACCAACATGCAAGAGCCCGCCGAAGAGTAGGCAGTATCGGTGTAGCAATTTGAGCTCACTAAGAAGTCTTGGCGACCCTGGAAGGTCTTGGCGACGAAATCAAGTGAGCTCAGAGGAATAAAAGGAAAGGGGACCCCACCAGAAGAAATCAAGCTCCACAAAGGATCAGGCCTTTGCCAGAAGGTCTTGGCGAAGAAAGAAAGTCACACCGAAACAAAGAGGGGCTCGATATGAAAGGAGGAGTTTGGGGTAAGATCTCCCCGAAGTGATGATGTCTCCTTGACAGAAGAATGAGGGAGCAGAAAGGAAAGAGGAAGTTGCTAGGAGGTCTGGGCGACTATGCCAGTGTCTTACTGAAAGAAGGAGCCCAGGAAGAAAAAGAAGACTTCGCCATGAGGTCACAACAACTAGCGATAGTCTCCCTAACATGGAAAATGAGCTCGGGGCAAAAGATCTAGCCTTGCTATGATGTCCTACCGACTAGCAATTGTCATGCCAATGGTCTTTGTGAGCTTGGTATGATTTATGCGGCTCGTCAAAAGGTCTCACCATCTGTCTAGTGTTATACTGATGGTTGATAAAGGCAATAATCACATATCGGGGAGACATGATGAGTGTCTCGCCGACATACGATTCAATACGGACCACCTTTGACCACCCTTGTGGAGAAGACCGACAAAATGCAAATTTGATGGATCCATTTTGAGATCAGGAAGGTGACGGATTGGCTTGGGTGTAATGATCAAATCTACAAGGAGGCCCGATGATGCTTCCAGAAAATAGTCAGTGTGCTTAGGAGTCTGGAACATGAAGGAGGCCGAAGGAAAGAAGGAACTGTGACTCATAGGGACAGCTGTAATGACCACTGGCAAGGAGGTAGCTCAATATTAATAGAGATATTTTGAGAATTCAAGGCGACCCCCAATAGAGCTCGAAGATGGACACGGAGATAGGAGAGTAAAAGCTACAGTTGCAAAAGATCTAAGTTCGTCCCTAGAACAACTTTTCAGCATGGACAGTAGGGCTTCACATTGAATGTAGTTTTGAATTTCCTCATAAAGATCTGAGGGCCGACTCTCCTATAGTCTGCAGATATTTTGTAAACCCTACTGCAAGGGACAACACATTCCTGTTGGTACATTCTATATATAAGGCATTTTTTCCTCTTTGTAAAGGTTAGAACTTCTGGTGTGAGCACTTCTAGATTAGAACTTCTAGGGTTAGAGAACTTTTAGACTAAGAACCTTTTAGAGTTAGAACTGTTAGGCTTTAGTCAGTTAACAGAAGGAGATAGAGTTGCATCTTGATTCTGAGTAATGAGAGCTTCTTTTGTCTTCTTGTTTAATAGTTAGATTTCAGTATAGACTGTAATGTATTTTCTAAGTTCTCTTAGTGTAGTTGGAAACAATCTGGAGCCTCAGATTCTTTGTACACTGGTGATTGTGCCAGCTTTGTAAATATTGCTTATCTATTTTTTTAATAACAGTAGAAGCAATCAGAGTTTAATCTACTTCATGTTGTGTTCCTGAATGATATTTGTCTTAATTTGATCATTTGATTTGTGAAGTCTTCAAGGAATGAAATATTATTTTTTGTTTTATTTAAATGGTAATTAAAATCTATTATGCGAATTAGCACTGTGAATGAAAGAGGTTGTGTGTCAATCACAAGTTTGCTTTGTTCTATAGTTTTAGTTAACAAAATCCTTGAAAGGTAGCAAGTCTGGTTAAGTTAGAAGGATTGTCATTATTTTTTGTTCCAAAGCTCTGACCTATCTTTTGTTGTTTCTTTAAAAACCCCAATTAAATTAGGTTTTATTTCATGTTTTATCTTAGAACAATCCAGAAGCTCAACACCAGTAGGCCCCTTGAATATTACTATCGCATTGACCATTGAGTAACATCAGCATAGTTGAGACCCAACTAAAAAGACCTTGGGAGCTAAGGAATCCATTTGTTGCCTTTGTCTTTTAGGAGAAGCATAATAGCAATATTCTGTTTGTATTGTTGTGGTGCCAAAATTTCCATCAACAGGAACTAGCGCTATAAGGAGGGCCTAGAAGGGTAAGCTGGATAAAGTTGGGTTTTCATCCCCAGAAAGGCCCCGTATAGTTCTTCGATCAGCTGAAAATCCACCCCCTTTGATAGAACTCAAGACCCCAACAAGACACAAGAGTCATAAGATTGGGGCAACCATCATACCACCTTTATCAGCTCCGCTCACTCCACCAGGCTTTTCACCAATACCCCAGTGGATACCTATCAATCCACCATCACATCCATCTCAAGTGTCATCACAGCTAGTTCAACCCATCCAATAGCTGGCTCAACCACCACCACCCCCACCAATGGCGTTCTTTCAGAATAACCCCTCTCCATTGGGGACTATTCCTGGAGGTTTCCATGATATGCCCAAGAACCTTGAGAAATTCTGCCCTAAATACATTCATGGGGAGTCAAGGAGTGTTGAAGAACACATACAGGCTCTTAAGGATGCCTGTGCAAGAGTTGAAATAGCCCATCATGATGTAGTTTGTAGGTTGTTCCCTTATTCCTTAGGGGACATGGCGTACAACTGGTACCTTAATCTTCCTCAAGGCTCTATTTTGACTTGGAAAGATTTGGAAAATTCCTTCATCAATCAGTTCAGGGTCTATGTGGATCCAACTCTTTTATATCATTAGTTTGCAACCATAAGGAAGGAACCAGGTGAATCTTTTCCTTTATTCAATACTAGGTTCTAGTGAATGTATATGAGATTACAAGATCCCTACCTAGTCACTGAGAATAGTGCCATTTTAGCGTATTTTAAAGTTATAGATCCCTTGCTTGGCCTATTCTTGCAAAGAACTTATCAACCAGTTGATATTGATTCCCTATCCAAATTTTATCACTTGGCTATTAAGCTGCAACAACAAACTAACTCGCAACCAAGTTTGGGAGGAGGTTTTCCTTCACTAGGGTATCATATGTCTAGCCCAACTCCTCTATTTAATACTGTCCCAGGAATGTCTCCTTCCCACTATGGGCCTATATCTGAATTGTAAACTCAGCCTCCCATTCCATTCTATGCTAATAGGACTCCTAACCCTTTTCAACAACCATAGGTCCCTAAAGGTCCCCAGGGTCTTCATAACCAAGTTGGAACCCCAAGTCATGTTGATCAGCCACTTATTGCTAAGAATGTGGAAAGTGAAAAGACAGTCCAGCTTACGAATGAGGTAGAAACCTTGAAGAAAATATTGTCTCAAGTTACAAACGATATGGCTCAGCTTCGATTGAACCCTTCCCAAAACCAGGGGAACTACCCTAATCAAAACAGCAACAACCAGGGTACTTATTAGAATAACAACAATTACAACCAAAGGGGTTATCAAGGCCAAAACTCCTACAACCAAGGGTACCAAAACCAAAATAGAGGGTATAATCAAAGGCCAAATAACAATAGGCAATGGAACACAAGGCCTAACAATGGTTGAGTTCCTCATAATTATCAAGTTAATGAGGAGAGGTCACATGCTGCAAATGTAGCTGACCTGAATTTCATGACTAACTGGTGTAGGCTGCATGATACAACAACCCATTCTGAGGTAAACTGCCCTCAGATGGAGAAAGTTGTCAAGATGGCACATGAAGATGCCCACACATTCCAGGGGAATTCTAGCAAAGGAGGTGACTCAGTAGAAACAACAATGACTTATGACCTTTTTGAAGAGCAACCTTCATTCCCAAGGCAAGAAGAGAATGAACCTGTAGACATGCAAAATTCACATTATGCATTCGATCAGATTCGGTCAAATTAGCTCTTACATTAGGCAAATTCATCACTTTCATCCATTCATTAAATAAGTTCATTTATCAAATAAATCCTTATCATTCAACCTTCATCCTGCATTATCCATTTAATTAAATAAATCAGGACTTCCTTTAAATTAAATCCTAAATCATATTCCAGCATTTTCTGGATTTAAATAAATCAGAATATCAAAGTCCAAAAGTCAAATCATCTAATCAAGACAACGATGATCATCATCTAATCCTAATCTAATACTAATCACATCCCACTTGCATTATCTAGATCTAGCTATTTGCACAATAAATCAATTTTATTGATTTATTAAAACCTATTTTCTTCTGTAACATGACAAGTCAAACAGGTACATTGTTGTTTTTCCTTGTCCCTCTTCTCATTTATGGCAAAATTTGAATTCAAATTTTCCTAAGCACTCTTCCCAAATCTTGCACATGCATCAACAACTAATCACATGATGACAAGTGTCCCTCCTTCTCAATTCATTGGCTTGTTTTGATCCCACATTGTCCCTTCTTCAACACTTGGCATTTTTGAAAATCTTTAAATAGAGGCATCATCCTCAAGCAAACTCTTCTACAATCTTCACACCTAATTTCATCCAAAAATCATATGCAAAGTTACTCTCCTTGAGAACTAATTTTGCTCATCATTTCCATCTTATCATCATCATCTAAGCTTATCAATCAAGGATTGGGAAAGGGTCACTAGCACATGTGACACCAATCCAATATGAGATAGTTTGCATCATGTTTTCTTATGCTTTTGCTTTAGATCCTTTGTCATTTGTTTGCATTTTGAACATGATGTGTTATTTCATAAGGATGTTGAATATCTTAATTTGTTGTTGAAATACTAATGATTCTGCAGGTTTTATTGTTAGTTTTCTAATCACATTTTGCAGATTTTAGGATCCACAAAATGGCGCTAGAGGGAGGGCCAATCTCACAGCTTGTTTGTTATCTTAATAAATTTCACAATATTTCATTGCTTAAAATGCTATATCTCATATCTTTTTAAATCACTGATTTAAAGAGAAAAATCAGTGTTAGCCTCATTTATCGAGCCTACTGCAAATTTATGTTTCTTCACACTTGCTAAATCTTGCTTTGATTTGAAATGCCTTTTCCAGCTTGTACGTATGAAAGCTATTTTAAAAAATTATTATTTCTGGATTTTATGGATCTGCGTAGCAAAAGAAGCTTGGCCTGAATTCTTAATGATCAACACTTTAAAAGTTTACAAATTTTCTAACATATTTGGTCTATACAAGTTTTCAGACTGCAGATTTAGCGTTATTATCTGATCAAATTTGGCCTTCTTGGGAGTTAACTTTCGGTTGAAGTCTACTTGATGGATGTGTCCCGCCCAAGATTTAGCACTGGCAAGATCTCTACTTAGGCGGCAATAATACTCTGTTTTATCCATTTATTATGATCCCCACATGGAATCTGCATCCCCATTGTCACTCGAGTCCATGAGATCATTTTATTCGAGGCGTTTTCGCTTCCACTTCAGTTGTCAAAAGCTTTCATTCCTTGCCAAAGCGTCCCATTTTTTTTGCCTTCATGTCTGCTAGTTCGCGCTTTGTGTATGCTCCACCATTAGATTGTCAAATAGTTCACGCACCTTGTCTCCGCTTCCACCATTAGACTATCAAACAGAGTTCGCGCGCCTTGTCTTTGCTTCCGCATTAGACTATCGAATAGTTGAAGTGCCTTGTCTGTGCTTCGCGTCTCCTCAAGGAATTTTGTTAAACGATTCTTGTGCTTGTCCATGTTCCCACATTCTGTTAAACAAATCTCATGTTTGTCTATACATCTAGAGCGAAGGCAGTGAGGACGCTAGCAAACATTAGTACGCCACGTTAAAAGGCTGTGGAGCCCATCCGTCTACCAACTGCATACTAAATTCCCATTCCAATGGAATTGAGAGAAAGCCTCCAGGATGATTGTCGACACGGGCAATGAGGACAGTGCGCAGATCCTGCATTCATTTCTCTCTGTCAGATAACAGTAGAAGTTCGCTTCCTGCAATCACTTTCTATCGGCTAACATCTCTTTTTGTCTTTCTGTCCAACAGTCGATGTTCCTGTTCAATACTTCCATGTTAGACATGTAGAATGGTACCTTCTACATCATGATCCCCTTCTGAATGGACGCACTCACAATTTACAAAGCTAGCTTTAGAGCGATAGTGATATGATTTCGATGGGACGTCTTCATTATAGCCACAAAGAATAGTGGACGAGGGGATGAGCTATTTTAAGAAGCACGCAGGAGAAGCACGCAGCAGGAGAAGGAACTGGTAGCATTTAATAAGAAACGTTTACCTATAGCTTCGAATAATTAATAGGAAACGGTGTGAATCAGAGATATTATAGCTCGGTGTGAATCGGAGATATTATAGCTCGCTGCCCATACAGTCTGCACGCCTGAACATAGTCCGTTGTGCCTGATGCATATTTTGTTTGTCAACACACGCAATATGTTTATTTATGTGCATTTAAGTTCAACAGGCTTGAGTCGATTTGGTCTCCATTAATTTCTGAATCTAGCCGTCTTTGTGAGCGTAAGAGTATTCAATTTGTTTCTGACTCTAACCTGGCTATTTGCAGGGAACATAAATCTTGATAATAAATGTGATCTTGCAGTTGGTTGATTTGATGGCGACTGTCATTTTGAATATGGTTAAAAGCTCAGTCAATGACAATCAAGATGCCATCATGACAAATATTTTCTGCCTGAAGCCACAAGCATGGAGGGACTTTCATTTGCATAAGGAGTTTGCTAGGGGTGATATTTGAAGAATCTTGGAGATAAAGCGAAATTGAACATTAACACTCGAAATCAACAAAGCATTTTTTAATGCTTAAGGCTTTCGTTTTACGCTTTAATTTTATGTTTTAAATCAACTTACACTTCATTTTTTTTTATTTTTTTTTTTGTTGTTTTGTTCAATTTTAGTCCAAAATCAAAAAACTATTAAGTTTGTAAGGTTCAATTTTAAACCCTTTGCAACAAAACAAATCAAATTAAGTCTTTCCTTACATTTATTGAAATCAAGGCCCTTATTAATGTGTGATTATGTGAAATCATTTAAGTTAATTGAATAACTTAGTCTCACATTACTTTATTTTCCATCTTGTAGGTACAAAAGCGAACAAAGGAAAAACGAAGGAGGTACAAACGAAGGAAGAGTGAAAAACGAAAAAAATCAATAAGGAGAAGGCTAGCAAACGAAAACGAAAGGAGGAGGATTTTTGTTTGAAAACACAATGTGTTTTTTAACACTTTAAATGTTTGATCAATACTACTTCACGAAAGGAGGGGAAAGGAGGAATTTTTTTTTGAAAACACAATGTGTTTTTTAACACTTTAAGTGTTTGATCAACACTACACGAATTTGTTTATCTTTTCGTTTTAGGAGACTAATTTTCGTTTGGGTCTAAAACGAACAATTTGATTTTCATTGCAAAGGACTTAAAACGAACCTTAGAACACACTTACTAGATTTCGTTTTGATTTAAAATTGAACAAGGCAAACTTCACACTTGATTTTGGTGCTTAAAATGAAGTCATCATTGCTTTGAAGGGTGTAAAACGAACAAGTGTTTGATTTGTGTGATTGTCTTTTGAGTACGTATCCTCTCCCCTTGCGCTTCGTGCGATCTAGGGTGCAAGAGAAACACTCAAAATACATTTTATTGCTTTAAAACACTTCATTTTGGGCTTAAAAATCGGGTTACCTGCGCAGTGTGAGCAGGGCATTTTCATATTCCTTCGCTCTTGTGCCACAAGATCACTCAGTTACGGATTGTGTCTTTGCTCGCTTTTGTTTATCTTAGAGGGCCTTCCCTTTGGGAAAGTACTACCCGTTTACCACTCAACCGGGTAACACTCTAAAGCCAAGAGTATTTGCAGCCGGGATATAAATGAGGATTTTGGTTAAACGCCATAATCATTGGCTCGGCTAAAGATGGGATCCGAAGGGGACTCTCCTGCCACCTGGGTCAACTCCTACTTAACGGAAAGTCCATAACAGAACTCCAGGCTAGAATTTGCCAAAATCCTTAATCTGTTTGTTGGTGCACATCCAGTCGCTCAAGCTCCACAATTTCCATTTACTTTTAGTAGAGATGGAAAGCATGCCATGGAGTCACATGGTGTTGATGCTTGGCTGCCCCCAGAGCAAGGGAGGCCGTGGAGGGGAGCCATGGGGGTCAAGATCTAACCATCCAACTAAAAAGTAGGCGTAGCTGGACTCTTGTCCGCTAAGGACCAACAAACATCGTTCATCACATCCATAGGGCTTGTAATTATTCTTTGTTTGAAAACACGTTGGTATTCAAAACATTTTGGTAAACAAACACTTAAACATGATCATGCAAATTTCAAAACCCCTTTGATAAAATACCTTTTGGACGAATTTAAGTGTTGTTGCTCTCCCCTTGGGATTACTATGTCCTTAGAGGTTTCTATCACTTGGTCTCTATATCAAGCCATTTGCTCCTCTAAACTAGGGGTTTTTCAACTCTAGGAAATCCCTTTGCCTCAATTTCTTGGAACTCCCACACAACACTTTGTGGGAAGAAAAGGAATTTTGACATAGGACATCTTTAGTTTGAAACATAATCAAGAAAGTGTATTTGGTAAAAAGAAGTCATTAAAAGCAAAGATAACAAATTGGACCCCACACATGTGCTTGATATCCCTTGGTCATATTGGTCTTTTGATTGCTCTTAGAGAAAAGTGTGTTCTTCAATACCTTGGCCTAGTAAACAAAGTCTCTCTAAGTATCTTAGGATCATCAAAACTTTCATCTATCTTCCAAACATTCATCGATCCATCTCACCAAAACAACTTTAGATCTTTGCAAACATCATTCTAGACTTGGGTACATCCTTAAACCGAATCAAAGTCAATTGTTTAATTAGGTGTGTGGGAATGCATCCTTTCTCATACATCTAATTGAATTAGCAAACCTTTTGAACAAGTTCATCCTAAAGATAACATCCAACATCTTAGGGTTTACAAGTTCATCATCCACATCAAACAATCAAAATCAAAATCCCTAAGTCTAGCATTGATTCAAAGTTCCTAAACGTTCATCACTCATATCATCCACCTTTCATCCTCCATCTTGCCATTGGTCCTAAGAACCTTAGAAGTCACTTTCATAACAAGGTCAAAACACAAGAAGAACATGGAATATAAACTTGATCCATACATCTTGGGTAATCCAAATCAGTTGAATCTTCAAAGCCTTGCAATGCCTATCAATTATCAAAATCCATGCATAGGATCATTTCCTTCGACAAATGTCAATGGTACAATGAGTGTGGGTATGCCCAATCTGAATTTTGGAACACATCTCCCCATGATAGATTTCAATCAAAGTCCAAACTTACAAGTCTATCCTCCAAACAATCAATACATGAGTCTTCAAACGAGCAACATCATTCCACCAAATCCCTACAAACCAAATGTGGATGTACCAAATGCATTTTTTCGAAACATGAATCCTAACTCGAAAACCTTTGGAAAAATGATTCCCAATACCAACATTGTTCATCCTATCATGCCAAATCAGAACATTATCCAAAGTCAATTTTCCCATAATCCCATTCAAAAATCGCAAGAATGCATGCCAAAACTACTTGAACACAAGCCAAATCAACTATCTCAAGTGAGTCAAAATCAAAATCAAGAACAAATTTGGCGAGATCAAATTGCGGAACTTTCCAAAATAGTTGAGGCATTGCGCCAAGGGAAATCTCCACCACCATTACCTACATCATTCCTTGGTTTAGGGATTCCCCCTTTACCTAACACCAATCATTTCACCCAAATCAATCCACATAACATCAATCAAACCATCACGACAAATCCTTTGAATATACCATCGACATCACACCAATGGATGGTATCTAATCAAACAACATTGATCCCAAATCAAAATACGGTCTCCCAAGGGCCTATCACCTCGGTCAATCCAACCATCACTATCCCTTCAATCATTCCAAACACCACGATCACTCCCATCACATCTCAACCCCTCACTACCATGATCGCTCCGAGCGTATCTCGAACACTTGTCACTACATCCAACACAATTTCAATCCCACCACCACCACCATTGCGACTAAGCCAAGTAAGCAATTACAATGCTTCATTCAAAGCATACCAACAATTGCTCCAACAATATCAAACAATTCGGCAAGCGCCTATAGCCACGCACGCTTCTCAAGCTTCACAGCAAAATCAAGCTCAAACATCGCTGCAACAACAACAAGCAACACAAGCTCAACAAGTGCAACAATCCTTTCAAGTTTCCCAAGCCTCTCAAGCTACCCAACCAACACGAGCACAAACACAAAAGATGACAACTATTGAAAACAATGGTCAAAATCCATCCATCAAAGAGCACATTGGAAATATTTCTATCTCATCCGAAGATCAAATAAACATAGGTCAAGAGTCACTTTTCAATCGTGATCAAAATCCACCAATGATACTCGACAATGAGCCAATTCAAGAAATATCAACATCACTTGACTCTATGGTCGAAAACATTCACAATCTCTCCACCGCAATTATCGAAAACAATGATCAAAACCTCTCCATCGAGGAGCACATTGACGATGTATGTACACAATCCAATTATCAACTCACGATACATCAAGAGCCACTTTTTAGTGATCTCTTCCAAGGAGTGTTAGGGTTATTTGATCCAATTGACATAATGCACAATCAGTTCACCTATGATCATATTGAAAATGTCTCTACATCGCCTTATGAGTTAGAGGACATATCTCAAGAAGTTATTCCAAAGCGAGATCAAAATCTTTCACTAAAGTCTAGCAATGGTCCTTTTCAAAACATGTTGATCCCCTTTGACCTCATGGCTACAGATGCTGAAGGAACCTTGAACTTGACCATGCCTAATGTCGACATCCAAAAGTCCTTTGTAAGAAATCCATCATTTGAAGCTACCCCATGTCAAGAACTTGATCCAAAGCATGTCGAAAGCAACTCCGAAATTAATCAAGATCAAGAATTTGTATCTCCAAGATACTACAATAATCTAATGAACACTCTCTTATCCATGCAAGATGATCATATCCATGTAGCACATACTCCTCCATCTACCCATGAGATACTTTCTACAGATGGACACGTAGATGATCTTCATCAAGAACAAGATTGTGTTACACAAAAAGAGAAGATTCTTAACTCCTACAATCAAACAGAGTTGTCAACATCAGGATCAAATATGTCCCAAACTCAGATTGAGGACATCATGAATAAAGATATCCATCATTATCCACCCAAGGAAACAAGTCAGATAGAACATCCAGAGTTAGCAGAGCAGCAAATTGAAACGTCATCTACAGTGGTCATTTGTCAGAGCATGTTTACTGAAAAGGATATCTCAAAACAAGCAGAATCAAGGAATAAAGGTGATACTATCACCATACTGGGGGCAACTTCGTCTCAAGCAAACGTCAACATAGGGAGCACAAAGATTCCTTATGATGAAGCTAGTGTCAATACTACAACCAGCCACGCCATGAATCTTCATTCACCCATCACCCCATCCACAAATTGGGACCAACGTCAAAAGGAAGATCTGAATCAAAGTACGAAGAACGTTATCAAATCAAAAGAATCTAAGAAGCATATCGGACAAATCAAATACAAATGGATACCAAAGAATACAAAGAAAGATCATCCCTATCAAACTCCATCAGTCAAAGAAACTGTGGGGCAAACTAAAAGAGGGAAAGGTATCCATCAAAGAGGTCCGCAAAATCAAAAGCAGGCTTTTCAAGCAACATACAAAGTGTATCAAGCAGTTGGTCCTAATTCCATGCACACTTCCGTATCCACCCATCATTGCTCATCTTCCCAAGTTTGGAGAGTCAAAGGTTCCAAACTGTCAACAATCCATCTCTTATCCCTAAATGCACTCCATCCATGCCTCCACACATAATATCCAGTTCTTACATTGACCGTGTATTGGCAACGACCCTTCATCATAAGGATTCAGAAGGCAATCTATCGCTATAAAGAATAAAGACAAGTCAAACCGCATCGATGTGAAGCATATCAGAATTCTCAAAAGCTTCATTCAAAGTGCACGATCTTTAGCAGCTAAACTTCTTCAAGCAGATATCGATGGCACATCATGACAGGGGTATCTACATCAAATAATCTCACCGTGGTTTAGCATGAATCTTCAAAAATACAAAAATCAAAAAATATGAAAATCCAAAAAAATTCGAAAAAGGATTGAAAACAGTAAAGATAAAAATCGCCCTTCTAGTGAAACGTCCACTATGGTGGCACCTTTTGGCAAGATAATGATGAAAACCCGCAACAGTGCATCATGTGGAATCGAGCATCTACGTGCGCCACTTCAGGTGAAAGCATCTCATCCCATCCATAATAAATCAAGAATTCCATCCATCTTATCCATAATAAATCCATCCATCCATGAACCATTTATCCAATCCATTTTCATCCATCTTCATGATCCATAGTCCAAGTTATCTTGATCTTGATGAAATTTTGGAGCACACTTTATGCTTGCTTATGGTAAACATCTTGACATGGGCCGTTTTCATTAATCCTATCCTATGCAACATTATTTGAGCCATGAAGCATTATCCAAATGAGCACTTGTTATCCGAACACCTTATCTTATCGCAAGATAATCCTTGGCATACTTTACGTGTTTACCATATCCATCCATCCATACACTTATCCGAGCATCCATCCATTGCATTCCATACATTGCTAGACATTGGGGGCAGATATGTACATCTTGCTTCGAGAATAAATCTTGGTCTATGTCCTCCAAGTCATATGTATGCATCCAACATTGGAAAACATAAAATCAAAACATTTGTAAAACTCCTCGAAATTACTTCTCAAAAACAGCCTCAAAACATTTCAAAATGTCAAAAAAACATCCAAATATTTTAAAAATCCACCCGTCCCGTTTCGCATACACCCGAAATAATCAATCATCCATGATAAACTGATCATCACCTTCATCCTTTGGCAACACAAACAGAGACAATCATAGCAGTCAGCAAATGTAAGCTTCAAATCGTAAAATCAAAAGCAAACAACAAACCTCTAAAACAAAATCAAACTCTTGATCAGTTGCAAACATGTCAGTCGACCTTATATCAACAGCCTATCAATCAACTTATCAAACCATCATCATCTTATACAAAGCATGTCCTAGGATCCGTTCCGACAATGGGCACTTTTATCAAATCAACCACTTTGGGTAAACAAAACGACGTGTCATTAACATGTCCTAGGATCCGTTCCGACAATGGACATTATCTTTTGGCAATGAGTTTTGGTTCCCATCTTTTGAAACACATTCCTTTACAGAGGTATGAAGAACATTTCTGGCTTGTTTCATGCATTCTGATCTTCTTTGATTTATCTTATTGCGCCATTCCAAGGACCTCTCATATCCAACTAAGGATTTAGAGAGATAGGAATGGGCAACGATCATTATCTTTGTCTCACAGTTTTGTTGGACGTTTTGTAAAATAACTTGGCTAATACTTCTTGCTTTGTTAGGGTACTTCTAGCAAGGTTCTTCCGTGATGTCAAGTGTGAACAAGAATACCTTATCCGCTTTGTTATATCAAAGTCCACTCAACACTGGGTACAACGCCATCCCCTAGTCCTCCCATACCCGACACTCGCATTGTTGGCACGTACCATAAGTGAATCTTTAAAACCCTAATCCTTGATAAGCAAATCATCCATCTATCATCATCATTTATCATCATCATCTTTTATTATCATCATCATCTCTAATAAAGTCTCACCAATCATGGACTTGTTGATCCTCTACAACATTCCTATCACATCTTAAACATCATGCATCCATCATGCATCCATCATGCATCCATCCCGTGATTCCAGAAAACCATCAATAAACCGTGATACCACATATCATTCATATATCATATAAATAGGGAAACATCGAATCATTTCACATGCATTGCATTTGCATCATCAATTATAATATAGGATTCCTGTTAGTCTGGGTTACATCTCATAAACCAACGCTGCATAATCACATCATATCACATCATCAATCTCTATCCATCTCATATCATATCATCATTTAAGTTAGTCATAGGATAATATAGATTTGTTATCCTAAGCATCTTAAAATCATCTCATTTGCATCGTCATCCATAACCATCCATTTTGAACCTCTTTATCGCGAGATCGACCCTCAAATCGAATCTTTTCGCTCGATCTCTCGAGGGGGCAATGTATCAAGCAGTACTTCTTCAGCATCCTAAAAATCATGTTCTAATTTCGATTATGTAAGTTTATTCTTTGAACCAACGCAATGTTAAGCATTGCTTCCAAAGAGGGGCAATGTAGACATGCAAAATTCACATTATGCATTCGGATCAGATTCTACAAATTAGCTTCCTACATTAGGCAAATTCAATTTTCTATCCATTCATTAAATAAGTTCATTGACAAATAAATCCTTATCATTCAACCTTCATCCTGCATTATCCATTTAATTAAATAAATCAAAAAACCATTTAAATCAAATCCTAAATCATATTCCACCATTTTCTGATTTAAATAAATCAAGTATTTAAGTCCAAAAAGTCAAATCATCTAATCAGCATTAAATCAGCATGATCATCATCTAATCCTAATCTAATACTAATCACATCCCACTTGCATTATCTAGATCTAGCCACTTGCACAATAAATCAATTTTATTGATTTATTAAAACCCTCATTTTCTTTCAACATGACAAGTCAAACAGGGCATTTATTGTTGTTTTTCCTTGTCCCCCTCTCAGCATTTATGGCAAAATTTGAATTCAAATTTTCCCCCTCTTGGGCACTCTTCCCAAATCTTGCACATGCATCAACTAATCACATGATGACAAGTGTCCTCAATTCATTGGCTTGTTTTTGATCCCACATTGGTCCCTCTTCAACATTCAACATTTTGAAAATCTTTAAATACAGGCATCATCCTCAAGCAAATCCTTCAGAATCTCCACAATTTCATCCAAAAAGCATATGCAAAGTTACTCTCCTTGAGAACTAATTTTGCTCATCATTTCCATCTTATCATCATCATCTAAGCTTATCAATCAAGGATTGGGAAAGGGTCACTAGCACATGTGACACCAATCCAATATGAGATAGTTTGCATCATGTTTTCTTATGCTTTTGCTTTAGATCCTTTGTCATTTGTTTGCATTTTGAACATGATGTGTTATTTCATAAGGATGTTGAATATCTTAATTTGTTGTTGAAATACTAATGATTCTGCAGGTTTTATTGTTAGTTTTCTAATCACATTTTGCAGATTTTAGCATCCACAGAACCAGATGAAGATTCATATGATGCCTAGGCTTTTCAAACAAAAGGACACTTCCTGAGAAATCAAAGGGGCCATTCACTACGTCAGCACCTCCTAATCACATGGTGCCTCCAAATCAAAGTGTTGATAATAATCCTCCTCCACCATAAGGCCCGCCTGACTTCCATAACAAGGGTAATTCCTTTGGTGTTTCAAAAGGTGGTGCGAGTTGTAATACAGAATTTGACATAGTTTCTGAGATGTAGAAACATAAAACTTCATCATATTTTGACATTCTAAAGTGGTGCCCTACTCAAAGAGAGATAGTGCTAAAAGCTCTGGAGCAAGCTGACAAATCAAAAGGAAAGAACAAGGTGGCACCTGTTAGGGATGTGAATGCAACCTTGTATAGAAACAAGGTAGGTACTCCACCTTTCCTTTTAAGTTTAAGAATTTCTGGCAAGTACCTACATAACTGTTTATTGGATTCAGGGGCTTCAGGGAATGTTATGCCGTTTTCCATATGTAAGAAGCTGGGATTGAATCCCATTCAGACAAATAAGAAGGTCATTCAACTTGACAAGATGGAGGTTAATGTGGTAGGGGAGTTAAGAAACATACATGTGCAAGTAGGACCAGACCCTAGGATCCTAAACAACATAGATATTCAAGTGGTAGACATTCTTGAGACCTATGGTATGCTGCTGAGCAAAGATTTGATGAAAAATCTAGGGGGATATCTTTCCCTTGACTTTTCACATATGTGGCTATCATGGAAAGGGATTCCTAATTAGATTAGGATTGAAAGTGAGCCTCGCCTCAAGCATATCATCACAGAATATGATTGCCCCAATGTGGTAGCTTACTTTGAAATCGAGATAGGGGTTTACAAAAGAGAAGAAATCTTGACCTTCTCGGTTCTTGACTCTAAAGGGCTGCCAATACCAAAGTGTCCTGACTCTGTGATTAATGAAAATCAGCAGGCCTTGATCAGGAAGCTACAACAAGATCAGCTGGTCTTGGGAGAAGACATTGATTTTCAAAGTCTCATACTCCCTAATTGGTGCAGGGTACATTACCAAAACCACTCTAAATTGACTTGTCAACCCTGCATTGACATTTTAAATCATGTTGCCCAAGTTGAGAAAGCTAGCTCAAGTCACCCTGAGATCCTGGTAGACTACTTCTCATTTGAAGCTAAAGATGCAACTATACTAACCAGGGATAGGATGCCTTCAACTGAGGTCCCTTCTCAAATTGAACCCACCCCAAATACACTTCCAAATCAGCATATTTTTGAGGAGCAACCCCAAGATACAAGCAAATGTCCAGAGGATAACTATGGGTCACATAATACCTCTGTCTAGGAATTGGAAATTATACCAAAGGAACTGGTCGAATACCCGTTCCTTATACCTGATGTAAAAGATCAAGGAGTCCCACCCCTGGCTCATTCTACTCAAGCACCCACAATAACTTCAAAAGGATGAACCCCTGCTTATGATCAGTTGTGGACCCTTACCTTTGATGGATCCAAGTCCAAAACTGGTTGTGGTGTTGGAATTATACTAACCAACCTGAAAGGGAAGGTTTTCTTTGCTTCTTACAGGCTGCAATTTGGATGCACTAATAATGTAGCTGACTATGAAGCCCTAGCTTGAAGACTGATGTTTGCACACAAGAAGGTCACTACCTTGATGGTCAAGGGAGATTTAGAAATATTTATCAGGTAGGTGCGTAGCCAATACACATGTCACAACAGAAGGCTGGTAGCTTACAAAAATCAGGTATGGAACCTAATTAAGGACTTTGATGCCTTTGGGATTAGTTTAATTCCTAGAGAAGAAAATCATGTAGCTGATTTATTGGCTATTGCTACAAGCACTTTGGAACCTATGCAAGGCTCCAAATTCAAGAATTTTTAGGTTTTTGATGATGATTGACATATTCTGGCCTTCTTAGCAAGCTCAGATATTTTTGAGGGGAAAATTATTGATGAGTCCAACAGAGATCTAGGGGATTGGAGCCCTGAGGAATGTGATACAGATGGAGTTCTTAACTTAAAGAATAATAACATTCCCAAAGGAATGGTGGATTTGGAGAAATTTTTTGACTCAAATCCAAGGGCTCAAGAGAAAATATCAGCTGAAGAAAAGGAAGGCGAATATGAAATAGTTAATTTGGCTGATGCTGGCCCTGAAAGGAATGTCTATATAGGGAAGGCCTACCTTGAAGCAATAAGAGAAGACATACTGAGGGTGCTTAAAAGGGATATTGCTGTGATTGCATGGGGGTATGAAGACCTCCAGACATTTGATGCTTCTGTTATGACTCACACTATCCCCTTGAAGCCTGAGGTTAAGCCCTTCCGATAGAAGCAGCGCCTTGTCAATGCCCTGATTGAGCCATTGATCTATAAAGAAGTTTAGAAATTGTTGTCTGCAAGGATAATCTTCCTTGTGCGCCATTCAACGTGGGTGGCTAACTTAGTCCCAGTCTGCAAGAAAAGTGGGGAGATTAGGCTATGTGTTGACTTCAGAAACCTGAATAGGGCTTCAGAAAAGGATAACTACCTGCTTCCTTCTCTGGATGAAGTCTTGTAGACTATCAATGGAGCCTAGATGATGTCATTCTTGGATGGTTACTCTAGATACAATCAGGTAATGGTTGACTTTGAAGATAGGATGAAGATGGATTTCACTACAAAGTGGGGAACGTTTACATACAGAAGGATGTCTTTCGATCTGATAAATGTTGGAGCCACTTTCCAGCATGCCATGGACATAGCTTTCAAGGATCTAATTGGAAAATGCATTATTTTTTACATAGATGACCTGATAGTGTTCTCCAAGGACCAATTGAACCACGCTGCTGACTTGGCCAAGCTTCTAGAATGATGCATCTAGTATGGAGTCTCATTGAATCCAAAAAAATGCGTGTTTGGAGTCTCAGAGGGCAAGCTTTTGGGGCACGTGATCTCTGAAAGAGGGATATCAATTGACCCAGACTGAGTTGAGTCCATTCTGAAGATCACCAGGCCAGGAAGCAAGAAAGAAATGAGGTCTTTCTTCAGGAAGATCAATTTCGTAAGAAAATTTATCACAGGCTTTGCTGAAATTGTCAAACCCCTGAACGAAAAGATGAAAAAGGACACCAAGGTAGAGTGGACTGATGAAGCAAAGGCCACATTTTCACAAGTCAAATGATCCATCTTAGAAGCGCTAGTCCTTACCAGCCCTGATTACATTAGGCCATTCTATATCTATTCTTTTGCCTCTCAGCATTCATGCGTGGTTGTTTTAACTCAATGCAAAGAGGAGGCAAAGGAGAGACAAATTTATTTCATGAGCTCTTCATTCAAAAATGCAGAAATCAAATACCCACCTCTAGAGAAGCAAGCTTTTGTGTTGGTTTGGGCTATTAAGAAATTCTAACATTACATTCTCCAAAGTCAGGTTGTCGCTATAGTTCCTGACGCAGCTATGAAGTCCCTACTAATGCAGAGCGAGCTAGGAGAAAGAAGAGGGAAATGGATGGCCATCCTACAAGAATTCGATCTAGAGATACATCCCATGAAACTAGTCAAGGGCATGGGTTTATCCCAGTCCATGGCGAACGCTGGTGACAACATCATCTGTCAACAATACACAACCCAGTATTTCTCTAGCAACCCCTGGTATGCTGATACCATTTGCTTTATGCTCAATAATCGATGTCTAGAAGGAATGAATGCCACTCAGAGGAGAGCCCTGAGACTCAAGAGTTCTCATTACATGCTCAAAGGAGGGTTGCTATATAGGAAGAATTTTGAAGGAGTATACCTGAGATGCCTTGATCATCAAGAGGCTAAACATGTGATCTTTGAGTTTCATGGGAAACATGGCACAGGTCATGGTTCTATAGATTCATTGGCACACCAGATCCTCTGATTTGGTTATTATTGGCCTTGTGTGTTCAAGGATGCCCATTAGCATGTGAGGACATGTCACATCTGTCAGATTTCTGCACCAAGGGAATTCCATTCAGCCATGCCTTTGTAGCCCGTCTACGAGGTAAGGCCATTTTCCAAGTGGGCACTGGATTTTATTGGAGTGATTAACCCGAACTCTTCTATAGGACATAAATTCATCTTGACTACCACTGATTACTGCACAAGATGGACAAGAGCTATACCCTGCAAAAACAACACAACAGAGGTAGTGATCAAGTTCCTCACCAAATGCATCACTACAAGGTTTGGGGTACCCTTCACTTTGGTATGTGACAATGGCTCTGCCTTTTCTTCTGCTGAATTTATTTTCTGGGCTTATAATCACAAGATTATCTTGAAGTATTCTTCGAATTATTACCCACAAGGCAATGGAGTTGCAGATTCAACCAATAAGAATCTCTTAGGGGTAATTAGGAAACTGTTAGAGCATAACCCTAGAGATTGACATACCCAGCTGAGATTCGCATTATGGGCAGATAGGACTAGAATTAAGGTTGCTCTAAACACCTCACCATTCAAGCTAGTATATGGCCAAGAGCCTATCTTTCCTATCCATCTGCAAATACCTATCCTTGAGTTCATGCAGAAATTCTACTCTAATGACAATAGGATAGAAGTCAAATTAGCTGCTTTCTTGAAATTAGAAGAACAAAGAGATGCCGCCCTGCAACAATTCTTTAGGCACCAGGCTATTGTCAAATGTTGGTTTGAAAAAAGAGCCAAAATCAAAGCTTTTAGGATATCTAACCTAGTGTTACTGTGGGATAAGGCTAGTGAAAAGAAAGGCAGTAACCAAAAATTTGACAAACTCTGGTTAGGTCCTTATCAAATTGCTGAGATCCTAGGCGAAAATTCTTTCAGACTGAGTAGCCTAACTGGAGAACCTGTCCCATTGTCTATCAATGGGAATTTTCTTAAGCATTATTTTGAGTCATAAAGCTTGTTAATTTCTATCCTAGGTGTAGATAATTTGATTGTCTCCTGTTTGTGAATAATTTGCATTTTGTGAATACTTTTTGTGTTTTTGCTTGTAAATAATCTGCTGCTCTTTGAGTAAATAATTTGCTCTCTTCTTGTAAATAATTTCCTGTTTGTTTGTTTGTCCTTTCCTTTCATGCTTTCTATCTTATTTTGTGCTTTGGGGGTTTATCTGTTGCTTTCCATCTTTAAGTAGTGGGTTGTTATTTGAAGCATACTTTGGTCACAAGGAGAAAATGGTTTGGGTATTTTCAGGCTTTCTGATTGGATGATTTTATCCTCAATTCGTTGTTTCATGCTTGTTGTCAATAAATGTTGTGGAAAGTTTTGAAAATGAGGTGCCAAGTAAGTAACCTTCATTAGCTCCCCTGAATCTGCCACGGACCATTAAGATCATCTCCTTTGTATTGATATATTTGTCCTAGGGTGATAGTGTTGTAAGATTTGAGTGAAAAATATGATATCCCAAGTGTTGTTATGAGGTCCATGGTAGTTTTCAACCCAAATCAGGTGTTAAACATCTGACATATTGAAAAAGAACTAAATGGAATATCTGAAACTCTAAAAAAAAAGAAAGAGAAAAGAAAAGAATTATCCAAAGGAAAAAAGAGTTTAATATGAATGGGCGATTCCAGTATTTCTACGGGGGCCATGGACGCCTGACTGGCAGTAGAGCAATGCTGTGAGAAAACTAGAGGTATCTCTGTCGGGGCTATGGACGCCTGATTGGCAGTGGAGCAATGCCTAGAATATCATCGTACAATAGCCAAAGGGAATCAACCTGTGTAGCTCAAATCCTACACATTGTTGTCTCAAAGATGAAGAAAACTTTATGAAAGGATGATGCACAATCAAACACACACATAGATTCAGGGGTAGCCATTGACTGACTTGCATTTGAGATTCTAGCTCAACCTTGGTTGTTATAACTGACCCAACTGGAGTTGTGATATTCATGAACCAGGAATTCTTGGTAGCTGAATCCTTTAGCTTCTTCAAAATGGTTAAGCCATTTTCCCAGCCGAGTCGCCATTTGTTATGCCTTGCATAACCACCCCCATTTTGAGTTGGAAGAAAAATGGGTCCCCCTTTCTCTTTCTGGTTTCTTTTTTCTTTTGGTTACTTCCCCTTGGTGGTTCTTTTAGTTTTCTGCCTGGGTTTTTCTTTTATGTTTGTCAAGGTTTGGTTCTACCTCAGTTGGAATTCGGGTTTTCTCCAAAGTTTGGGATTTCCCATCCCATCCAGATTTTCCCGGATCTCGCTTGAACACTAGATAAGTGCTGTTGTTTAGGGATTTTTGGTCCTCACGATATTCTGCGTGGACCGGATTTTCTTTATTTTTCTCTCTTCGCGGAAATCTGTCCTGTGCGGATTTCCCCAGAATCTAGTGGAATGTGAAAAGTATGGGGAAGTAGGACTAGTTAATAAATGATGATGCATTTTATGATTCATTTATGCTATTTTGAAGATCTTGCATGTTGTTCCTTGATTGACAATGATTGGATTCAGTTTCTAATGAATGTTTTCATGTTCATTCCGCTAGAATCCGCCTAGCTCAGAATTCTCTGAAATTCCTCCCTAGCTTGGATTCTGTAGGTCGACTTGAAACCTGAACTATTTGTATGGTCATTTTGTTCAAAGATTTAATGGCACCTTACTGGCATAGGATTCGTTTAATGATGATTTTTGATTAACTAACTTCTGCTTGTGTGATCTTTACTATGGTTTTCTTACTTGTTGTAGGGTTATATCCTACACTTGATGATATTTCTCAGCTAAGGCTTAGTTAGAAGGAATTCCTCAATCTAGTGGGTCCTAAAAATTAGTTAAGGAAAAAGTTGGCAAGACCCCAGAGATGTCACAACCAGCGAAATTCATGTGCAGTCAACTATCGGCATGACATCAATCAAAGTCACAACGACTAGGAGCTTCCCTTCGGCATGAAATTCTCATTCAGAGAAAGGGTCTCAGCGAGATCTCATGGTTTCACCGATCGACAATAGAGAGAATGCATATCAGCGGGAGATTTTGACTTCGGGGTGAAGTCTCGGTGACTTCACGAAGTCTCACTAACGAGCAGAGTCTGGGGTAACACTTTGGCAGGAGTTATCTTTTCAGTGGAGGGTCTCCCCAAGTATTTTGAGTCTCACCAATTAGTTCATAAGTGAATTCCTTGGCCAAGCAATCAACATTCGGCAAAAGGTCTTGGCAAAGTCTTTCAGTCTTGCCAATTCACGGTGGAGATTTCCCATTGCGGAGAGATTTGTTGGTCGGTATGAAGTCTTGGCGAGTCCGCAGTGTCTCACCGACTGTCGATAAAAGGTGTGCCCTTCGGCGAAAGACTTTCCTTCGCCAGGAGGTCTTGGTGAATGCACTTGGTCACACTGACAAGGCAAAAGGGGGAGCCCAAAGAAAGTTAGCGCTCGGTAAAAGGAGGCCTTGGTCGGTGTAAAGTCTCACCGACCGGAGGAGGTCTTAGCGACAAAGAAGGGAAGCTTGCCGAGAGAAAGATGACTTCGGTGAGATGTTTCACCGATGTGGTCAACTCTTGCTGAAGTAAAGCGGTATCAAAAAAACAAAAAAGGCTCGGGAAGAAAGCAAAGGGGCCGCTATGATGTCTCCCCAACCTCAAGATGTCCTACCAACCGGTGACCAACTCGGCGAAGGAGAAGGACCTTGGTGTGAGGTCTGGGAAAAAAAGGGATGTCTCGCTGACATGTAGGAGCCTGCTGAAGGGTAGGCAGCATCGACATAGCAATTTGAGCTCGCTAAGAAGTCTTAGCAACCCTGGAAGGTCTTAGAAACCAAATCAAGTGAGCTCGGGGGAATAAAAGGAAAGGGGACCCCACCAAAAGAAATTGAGCTCGGCAAAGGATCAGGCCTTCGCCAAAAGGTCTTGGCAAAGAAAGAAAGTCACACCGAAACAAAGAGGGGCTTGGTAAGAAAAGAGGAGTTTGGGGTAAGATCTCCCTGAAGTGATGAAGTCTCCCCGATAGAAGAATGAGCGAGCAGAAAGGAAAGAGGAAGTCGCCAGGAGGTCTGGGCGACTACTCCAATGTCTTACCAAAAGAAGAAGGAGCTTGGGAAGAAAAATAAGACTTCACCATGAGGTCATAGCAACTAGCGATATTCTCCCTGACATGGAAAATGAGCTCGGGGCAAAAGATCTTGCCTTGCTATGATGTCCTACCGACTAGCAATTGTCATGCCGATGGTCTTTGTGAGCTTGGTATGATTTCTGCGGCTCCCCAAAAGGTCTCACTGACTGTCTAGTGTTATATCGATGGTTGATAAAGGCAATAATCACATATTGGGGAGACATGATGAGTGTCTTGCCGACATGCAATTCAATACGGACCACCTTTGACCACCCCTGTAGAGAAGACCGACCAAATGCAAACCCGATGGATCCATTCTGAGATCAGGAAGGCGACAGATCAGCTCGGGTGTAATGTTCAAATCTACAAGGAGCCACGATGATGCTTCCAAAAAATAGTCAACATGCCTAGGAGTCTGGAACATGAAGGAGGCCGAAGGAAAGAAGGAACTGTGACTCATAGGGACAATTGTAATGACCAATGGCAAGGAGATAGCTCAATATTAATAGAGATATTTTGAGCATTCAAGGCGACCCCCAACAGAGCTCAAAGATGGACATGGAGATAGGAGAGTAAAAGTTGTAGTTGCAAAATATTTAAGGTCGTCCCCAGAACTAATTTTTAGCATGGACAGCAGGGCTTCACATTGAATGCAGTTTTGAATTTCCTCAGAAAGATCTGATGGCCGACTCTCCTACAGTCTGCAAATATTTTGTAAAACCTAGTATAGGGGATATCACATTCATCTTGGTACATTCTGTATATAAGGCATTTTTGCCTCTTTGTAAAGGTTAGAACTTCTAGTGTTAGCACTTCTAGATTAGAACTTCTAGGGTTAGAGAACTTTTAGACC
Source organism: Sequoia sempervirens (assembly GCA_007258455.2). NCBI lineage: Eukaryota > Viridiplantae > Streptophyta > Pinopsida > Cupressales > Cupressaceae > Sequoia > Sequoia sempervirens. The sequence goes on from VDFB02026013.1 coordinate 127,008, forward strand.
GAGAACCGTTTAGAGTTAGAACTGTTAGGAGTTATTCAGTTAACAGAAGGAGATAGAGTTGCATCTTGATTCTGAGTAATGAGAGCTTCTTTTGTCTTCTTGTTTAATAGTTAGATTTCAGTACAGACTATAATGTATTTTCTAAGTTCTCTTAGTGCAGTTGGAAACAATTCAAGGAGCATCAGATTCTCTGTACACTGGTGATTGTGCCAGCTTTGTAAATATTGCTTATCTATTTTTTTAATAACAGTAGAAGCAATCAAAGTTTAATCTACTTCATGTTGTGTTCCTGAATGATATTTGTCTTAATTTGATCATTTGATTTGTGAAGTCTTCAAGTAATGAAATATTATTTTTTGTTTTATTTAAATGGTAATTAAAAACTGTTATGTGAATTAGCACTGTGAATGAAAGAGGTTGTGTGTCAATCACAAGTTTGCTTTGTTATGCAGTTTTAGTTAACAAAATCCTTGAAAGGTAGCAAGTCTGGTTAAGTTAGAAGGATTGTCATTCTTTTTTGTTCCAAAGCTTTGACCTATCTTTTGTTGTTTCTTTAAAAACCCCAGTTAAATTAGGTTTTATTTCATATTTGATCTTAGAACAATCTAGAAGCTCAACACCAGCAGGCCCCTTGAATATTACTTTTTCATTGACCACTGAGTGACATCAGCACAGTTGAGACCCAACTACAAATACCTTGGGAGCTAAGGCATCCATGTGTTGCCTTTGTCTTTCAGGAGAAGCAGAATAGCAATATTCTGTTTGCATTGTTGTGGTGCCAAAATCGCCATCAACAGGAGCTGGAAAGAAAGAATCCATCAGATAACCATCCATCAGTTAACCACAAGACTCACATCATACAAGAGTAGCAAGAAACACAAGGATGATCACAACATCAAGAAATTGCAAATCGAACATAACATCAATAAGCCTCTTCATAATAGTGATAAACCACTTCCAAGAGCCTAGTAACAATAAATCACAAAATATATCATCAATAAATTCAAGTCATAATATCAATAGACCACTTCCAAGAGCCTAGTAAATATAAAAAATCATAAGGGGTACTAGGAGAGAGTGTCATCGCATAGTCCTACATGGGTTATCCTGGCCCTTCCTCCTACTTGAGGCACCAGCCCCATAAGGTGACTCATGTGGAGCTGTTAACCCCTTATGAGGATGAGGTAATGACCTTGCCAACCACTACCTTCTCATTCCACCATTAGTCTATGAAATACCTAATGGATAGATGAGGTATCCATATTTATCTTATTAATGTTGTTACTACCCATCCCCCTAAATTCTTTAATTAATTTTTCACTTTTTAATCTAACTCTTGTGTGGGTTATCCTATCCCTTTCTCCTATTTGAGGCGTCGGTCCCCACGAAGAGCCACTCTCCCTAGAGACCCAACACACATAACCAAAGCATCAAGGGGTTGTACCAAAATTGGAAAATTACAACATCTCAAACTAAATCACACACGAGGCATATACCATCTCGCCAATAGCCATATACATAAATGCTCATAAAATCAGGTACAACCCACTCATAATCTCAAAATCACAATTACAAAATTCTCATTTACATGGTACAACCCTTCCAAACAATGATGCCAAACCACTTGCCACAATAAGAGCAAATAAAATATAGAACATCAACTAACCCTTGTCTCAAGCCACTAGAAGACTAGGGAGAACAAATACCCAAAAGGGAAGGTAAAAGAAGTGATGCAGTTCCAACATGAAAACTTAACATTAGAAAATATGCTCAACTAAAAAGACTCAAATGAAGGGAAAGATAATGAGGAACCATCAAATAATTCACTAATTCAACACGAACTCAACGAAAGAAATCACCTTCAAACAAAGCAACCCAAAAGGGTAGACACATCAAATTGAAAACACCCTAACTACCTTTAAAACACATGATCACACTCCTAAAGAGCAATACCTAATAAAATACATTCTATCCATTCACAACTAAAGAAGTTATTTAAGCATACATCCCAAGTGTATTCCAATAAAATATATTTTCAACCCAAAATAACAAAAGAAGAAGAAGAATTGAAATGGAAACATTAAACTTATCCTTTAAATGCACAAAGTCATTCACTGAATAATAATCATGAAGGATGATCACCAAGTTCACATATAGGATCTTGTTGAATCTAAATAACTCAAGAGGGAGACAATTCCATAAGAAAACCCTTGCAATCACTAAAGAACAATCAACATACAAATACAATTTATCTATTCGCTCAATACAAGTAAAAGCAACTAAAGAATTTATCTGCACACATTTCCTAAATATTCCAATAATTACTTAAAATTATCTTTTATGTTCTACTAAGGACCAATGCAATAAATTCCAAGTATATTTAAATTCATCAGTACATTCTTCTAAGAATAAGCTATTAGGGAGCATTTCAATAATTAAATACATTCTATTTAACTATCAAAATAAAATCATTAATTGAAAGACACTAAGCTATTGAAAAGTATATTTATACATAACAATTTCACCTTTAATTTCACATTCAAGTATCCATTTCAAGGTACTCTCAAAATGATCAGATAATCTTTTTAATAATACTTATCTCATTAAATCTTTTATTAACTATCTAAGATACACTTTCACTAACAAATTGGAAGCAATAAACTACAAGAACATATAAGATGTTAGAAGGAACTATTTAGACATTCATAACCTTACACAAATTCCGTTTAATTTATTCTTCCCTAAGGCTGATTATTAATAAAACAGTTCCATAATCGTTACTAATTCTATAATAATCAGCTATGGAAGAACATAATATAGTTCCCTATTTAAGACAAACAAGTAAATGTATTCATGGACACCCACCTATATAAATATAATTAAATAGAATGTTGTTGTAATATTATAATCATACTCTTACCATGACAAATATACATTTACACACATTTATACTCGACAATAAAATACTATTTGTTTACATACAAAAGAACCAATGTAGATTCTTTTTGATTCTATACAAACATAGCTAATGTGTATATAAATATACTATACAAGTACATAATTTTTATTATTATTATTATTATTATTTTTAAATAACAAAGAACACTCCCTAAATAACCATAGATAGCTCTTGAACCAAATTAGGGAGGCGCAATACACCCAAACAAGAGAGACAACCTGAAAGATAACGACTAGAATAGCATTACAAATTCAACAATTCCTCTAAAGACTTCATAATAATTGTATCTACAAGGATACCATTTCATTGCAATCTAATGTCAAATTTTAAAATAGGAGGATGGAACTACAAAACTACCATGTTCAATCAGCCAGAGTGGCTTCCAAAGGTAGCGACGATAGGGAGGAAGAGGAGGGATTGCAGGTGTAGCCAGGTGGAGGTGATTTACATAGAAAAAGAGTGATGAAGGATAGATGAACCAAGAGATACCATGACGTAGATGGATTGGACGCTAAAGGTCTAAGGGGATTACAGGCGATGATAAATAGAACAATTTGAAGTGTAGGCTTGCACGCCAACCAGGCTTTTGCTGCCAATGCCAGTAACTTATAAACAAATGAAAATCTATTGAAATCAAAGCTGATATATCAATTGCCCAAACAAGATATAAAATTGGGAATGGCAAGAATGAGATTGTAGCTCTTCAAGGTAAGTCGCCTATCATGGATGACATGATCTTCCAAGTTAAAGAGGTAAACAACAATGTCAAAGATGAAACCATTACTTGATGAGATGGGTGATGTTAAATGAAACAATCTGAAAGAGAAACTTGCACTATCAAAAATGTGTGCTGATGACAGACATGTAAAAAGGTAAGCATAGTCAAGGTGTCTATAGACTCATGGAATGCCATGCTTGAAAGATATGCACAAACGGATTTATTAAAAAGGTTTAAGAAACTTTCAAGCAAACGTAATTGGTTGGTGTATATTGTTGTCATATCATGTGATGCAATATTGCAGGATATATGAAGAGAGAAAGGAGATCGGGTAAGGAGACACTTATACATACAAGGGATATCCAACAATCGAGTCGAGGGTCATCACAGTATTATCAGGTAAATTAGAGTCAGGAAAGAAATTTAGAGAAATGACAAATAGGTTAATGACAAAGTAAGAGGCAAGGAGCATAAGTGTAAGAATTCAACCATATGTCTATCAAATTAGTAGTAAAATGATTAATTACCAGCTACCAGCATCAACAGTTACTTACAAAAAAATAAAAATATCCATAGAACACTGAGGAAACCCCTCTTATTGAATGCACAAGGATTTACACAGGGGACTTCATGGAGAATACATTGAATATAAGGAAAAGAGTCAAGCATGAACAAGAAAAATTTGAGTGAAGACAGCTGGAACAAGTTATAGCACAAGCAAATACATTGCCCTACGAAGAGTTAGTATGTAAATTAACATGATTTTAAAATAAAGCAAAATAGTGTTGCAATGGAGTTTTTTTAATGAATAAATAGTAAAAGCAAATAAAAGAATAGAAAGGCTCACATGCAAACACATGCACAACCTTATTGAGATCCACGAAAAAGGAAATTTGATGTCTATTGGAGCTTTTATGAGATTTTTGGATTTTTTTTTGGAAAGAAAAATAGATTTCCTTTTTAATTAAGGGTAGTAACAACATTAATAAGATAAATATGGATACCTTGTCTATCCATTAGGGATTTCGCAGACTAATGGTGGAATGGGAAGGCTGTGGTTGGCAAGGTCGTTACCTCATCTTCATGAGGGGTTAACGGCTCCACATGAGTCACCTTATGGGGCCAACGCCTCAAGTAGGAGGAAGGGCTAGGATAACTATAGATGGGGGCCGATGCTTGGAGGAAGGGCCAGGATAACCCATGTAGGACTATGCGATGACACTCTCCCCTAGTACCCCTTATGATTTGTTATCTTTACTAGGCTCTTGGAAGTGGTCTATTGATATTATGACTTGACTTTATTGATGATATGTTTTGTGATTTATTGTTACTAGGCTTTTGGAAGTGGTTTATCACTATTATGAAGAGGCTTATTGATGTCATGTTTGGATGTTGTGATCATCCTTGTGTTTCTTGCTACTCTTGTATGATGTGAGTCTTGTGGTTCTCTGATGGATGGTCTTGGTCGAGGATTATTTCTTGTTAGCTCCTTAGCATGGGGGGTGGGTCTTCAGACCCACGTGGTCGGGTGGAACATGCTAAGCACCCCATTGGGTCCCCAGTCAAGGATCAAGAGGTGCGGTGTAGTGTCAGTTGCAGCGACTTCAGAGTTGTAACTATCTTGGAGCCAAATATGATACTTTGTATTCATCTATTTAGTTGTATCATGCTATCGTGTTATATGGATTCCCATTCATGGTGGGGAACATTATTGTATCATTGTTACTCTTGAACATTGTAATGAAATGTAATGATAAACCTTGTGTGGTTTTTGATCCGTGGCAGTTGTTATTTGATACGTTGTATTTGGGGAATTTGTCCCTTAAGTTTATTTGATGATAGAGAGTTCATCATTATGAGTTTTGAGTTATTCATGTATATGTTGTATATATGTATGTGGATGGTTTCTTATTAATGTTTTGTCATGTATGTGTTACATTTGTAAATGTTAACTTTGTTATGGATTATATCTTTGGCTTTCATTCTTTATCATTGTTGTATGGATTTAAGTTTCATAATGACTCCTTGTGTACCCCAAGGGATGTGAGTATTAGTGAATTGGTTTAAATGAATCTCATGTCATAACTTAATGTGGATTTCATGTATGTTATGTTCACTTAAAAAATAAAAATTGTGCGGTAATTATTGTTTAGTTGTCCTTTGGGGTTCGCACGATGGGGCATTACACTGGCTCCAAGATGGATACAACTCTGGAGTTGCCACAAATGACACCAATCTACACCTCTCGATCCTTGACTAGTGACCCAATGGGGTGCTTAGCACATTCCACCCAACCACTTTGACCCAAAGGCCCACCCCCTGTGCTAGGAGTTGACAAGAAGGAATCCTTGACCCAGAACATACAAACAAAAAATCCACAAGACTCAACGTCATACAAGAGTAACAAGAAACACAAGGATATTCACAACACTAATAAACCATGACCAGAAATATGACATCCGAATATGACATCAATAAATCACTTCAAAATATTACAACAATAAGTCCCAAAACATATCATCAATAAATTTCAAGTCATAATATCAATAGATCACTTCTAGAGGCTTGCAAAGATAACAAACCATAAGGGGTACTAGGGGAGAGTGTCATCGCATAGTCCTACATGGGTTATCTTGGCCCTTCCTCCAAGCGTCGGCTTCTCCTGGCTACTTGAGGTGCCGACCTCCATCTATGGATATCCTAGCTCTTCCTCCTACCTGAGGCACTAGCCCCATAGGGTGACTCATGTGGAGCCGTTAATCTCTCATGAGGACAAGGTAACGACCTTTCCAACCATGACCTTCTCAGTCCATCATTAGTCTATGGAAGCCCTAATGGATAGATGAGGCATCCATATTTATCTTATTATTGTTATTACTACCCATCCCCCTAATTATTTAATTAAGTTTTCACTTTTTAATCTAACTCTTGCATGGGTTATCTTGGCCCTTCCTCCTATTTGAGGCATTGGCCCCCACGAAGAGCCCCTCTCCCTAGAGACCCAAAACATAAATCAAAATCCAAGGGGTTCTACAAATACTGGCAAAGCACTGAAACTCAAAACTAAAACACACGCAAGGCATATACCATCTCGCCAATATCCATATACTTAATTGTTCATGAAATTAGGTACAACCCAAGCATAAACTCAAAATCACCATTACTATCAAAATCTTAGCAAGAATCAAATCAATGAAGTATCAATATGAAACAAGATTACCCTTGCCTCTAGAAGTCTAATAACCAAAGAACCTCAACTCTGAAAGGAGGACAACATAATACTGAGGGTCCCCACAAAATTAAGTATCAAGATTCATCAATGGAGTATAAATTCAAGAAAAAAAGACTGCATTCAACAAAGAAACATAAACATCACAGTCAAGCATTGAACTAGAATCCAACATACTCCACCACAATTTCAAATAAGATCTTCATAAAATAAAACAAGATCAACTCAAAACAAAGTCACGTCAAATAGAACCATCAAATTATCCTATAAACAATTAACACTTCCAAGGCACACATTCTTAAAGAAAACCTTAAATAACCAACCACTCACAACTCAATAAAGCAACCGTAATAAAATCAACAACCAAACACTCAAATGAAACAACATTCATTATCTAAATCAATTAACCACCAGAATTGAATAACTTTACAACTTAAAAATAATCAAGCATTTCATGATAACACTCTCAAGTATGCTAAAAACTTATCCATAAAGAGAATTTACAAATCAATCATTAAATGATTATAAAGGGAAATGATATCCAAAAGACCATCCTAAAATAGAAACATTCTTTTACCATCACCATTTTAATACATATACAAGCATACATATTACAACCTAAAATATATTAAAATATGAGCAATATATTGCAACCTCAAAATATGTTAAATACTTATTTCCTTACACACACACACATATGAATATCAAAATTAATTCTACTCTCTTATCATTCATCTTAACCACTAGACTCAATAACTAACGAAATGCAACTTGATAACCAAAGGTAAATTACTTATTCAAAGTTACTATAATAATATGAATGTAATAAAATAATGAAAGGCCTAACATTACTCAAACGATGGATTTTCTTTAAGTACGAGGTCTAGATCGTATATAAAATTTATTTGTGATAGTTCTGTCCTTTTATTCTATTTTTCACCATTCTAAAATGGCTAGAAGAGTGAAACATAGGGGTAGAGATAAAATATCTTCCTTGATACATAACCTTCAAAATAACCCCAAGAAGTATGCTAAGTATTAACGAGGAATTTAGAGATAAGATTCTTACCATATAAAGGAATCTAATTCATCATTTTAGAGACCGATATTCTCCTAAGCTTGCAATTTTCTTAAGAGTCGAGGGTCTTCCAAAATACGTGAAAGAACCAAATATATGTTATTCTTAATACATGTCTCAAAAGATAATGCTACATTCAATGTGACTTAAGTCATAAGGAGGGACAAAAATCATCAATTGAATTAAGTCTTAAGTTGAAGGAAAGCCATAATCTGATATGCTGAGGTGAAGGAAATTGAACATATACTAGGTGTTGGTTGCCCCACACAGGTATCCTACAACTGAACTCGCCAAGGTATAAAACTCCTAACAAGAACATAATTCATCTATTGGTCCAGGGAATGTTTTTTATATTGAAGAATCTATCCTACCCTAAGAAAGGACTCCAATTAGTAAAGAGATCGATGAAAGATAGAGGAATTAGAATCCCCTAAAGTAGCTGGATTGAAAGCTAAAAGAAAAGGCACATTTTTAATGAGGAAATAATTTGCACCTTCAACTTGGGAGACGTATACAAAGCTAGAGGAATTGGCTTGGCCATAGAAAAACAACAAGTATTTCAAGATTCAATACTTTTACTTAATGTTGTGGGAGAGTAGACGATTAAAATCTTTATCTTCCACCAACATGAAAGGTTATCAATTGAATCTTGTTAAATAAAAATGGCCCCTAGAACGACTATTGTCAAGAACCTCCAAGTAAAATCTGATTACCCCACTGCATCTAAATTCATCTCAAAGATTGTTGCAAGAAAGTTTGTTGAGAGAGATGTAATCCATCCCCATCATTTTAACAAATGCAATATTCTTGTGGAGGGTATTGGCGATGCTAAATGAAACAATCTAAAAATAGACGATGGCTGCCTTGTGCATAATACAGATTTCTACACTGAGAGAGAGATTGGAAGGCACTGATCAATACAATAAAGTAAAAAAGTAAAAATAAATAAATAAAACCTTCAACCCCCTTAAAACTGATCAAACCAAATAATGATACAAGGAGACGTAGAAATAAAAGCATGTGAATTTCAAATACCACACCAAACTATGCAAGCAGTAAGAACGTATTGGATAAAAAGGAAACAAATTCATAACTGAGACACCTAGACAAGGCGGCGACTTTAGGAGGAAGATGAAACAAAGGATTTCTTGACTTGCATGAAAGTTGGTTACCAACTAACACACTCGACTAAAGACAGTCGACCTTCTTTCATGCCGACGACTATTCTATGATGGGTTTGGAGTGATGAAATAAGACCCCCAAACTTGAGCTATAATCAACGATTTCATGGCGCAAATACTACAAATCTAGATACAGAGTAAGGAATCGAATTTCCAAGCACAAGCAAATACAACGAATTCCAACTACAAAGTTTACTCATCAAATTTATAATGCAGCTCAAAGTGCTGAGTGCCATAAGAATTACAACATATCGAACACCTAATAGAAATCAAGACCATTGATAAAACAAAGAAAAGTATATGTCATTGAATGATTCTTACCTAAAACCCAATCATGCAACTGCAGGTTATCAGAAAGAAAGGGGGCGACACATGACTCACCCATAACTAGATTGAAATGAAGATATGAGGAAGTATGGCTATAGTCAAAAGGCACCGGTTATTTTATTCTTTGAAGGCGAACTCAAGAGACAATCTGAAGATATGGGCTTGCAAGAAACCAATCGACAATCACCGTCCTGGAGATGAAGAAGATGCAATGTCACTGATTTTCTTCCGTAGCCAAGGTTCCGGTCTCAAAAATTTGTGTTACTTCTAGAAACATTCCTCCACTTTGAACAACATCTCCATAAAACTGTGATGTTTTTTCAGAATTATTTTTGCAAAGGAAGGTATTCTTTTCGAGAATCAAAATTATCCCCCCCTCATCTTTCCAAAAACAACCTATATAAATCCCAAAACACGACAAGCTTTCCAAAATCAAATTAACAAGTTTCCAGCTCAACTTTCGTTTTGAGTTGTGCATGTGCATGCTTTCAGCTTTTCCCATCTTTTTCTATTTATGTCAAAAGTAGCTTTAGTCCAAAAACTTATCTTCAAAATTTATTTAGAATAATTATCCATCTTTTTCCATCTTTTTACAATTCGAAGGCTTATCTTTTTTATCAAATTTAAAATTAAATTACTTTACTAGACTAATTATCTTATATCAAAAATCAAATTACTTTCCACTTTTTAATTTGTACTTTAATGATGATAATAGTAATGTTTATCTTCATTTACTTTCTCATTTTTAAATTTATTAATTAAATTCAATCATTAAACAATAATTATCTTTCCTCATTTAATTCATTTACTTACAATTTTATTACTTTCATCTTTAAATAATTAACTTCCAATGATAATACAATTTAACTTCTATTATTAACTCTAATTATTTATTTAATTCCAAATATATCAAATGCCCTTATAATTAATTTAATTTGATTAATCAAATCTAATCATAATATTAGTGCTATCGCATAATCTCAAAATCAAACTAAATAATACAATCACAAAATCATCATGACATTACCAATCAATCAACCACACTTACTCAATAACACTTTTAACAAACGAAGATGACATGACCACCCAACTTACTTGAATGTCAATGACGACCGAAACAGAGGGCACTACAATTTGTTTGTAATATGATAAGGCTATAATTGATGTGGAAATAAATACTTTTTAGATTAACTTTGTTTAGATATCTTGAAAGTATATATATATTATTCAATTGAGTTGATATTTAGATTTCATTATAAGTTGAAGTTTTAATATTACAATTATTTATTAGAAGTTGGATTTCCTTTAATGATATTTATTTTTATCCAATGTAAATTTAAAAGAGATTTATAGTATTGTGAAAGGAAATAATTAAATTATGCGTAGAGTGAGTATTTAAGCTATGAACAGAAATAATTATGATGGTAGTTTTTGATCCACTAGAATTATAATTCTTTGATTGGTAAAAATTAATTCTACATTGATATGAAAATAAATGTTTTGAGATATGTTGTTTAATATCTTTGGAGTGAATGATGATTATGCTTGACAATGTTTAAATGTGAAGGAACGATATGTATTTTGGTGTGTATGTCTTCTTGAGACTTGTATGTTCTTTAAATAATTGTTTGAGATAATTGAGTTTCGCAATTCTTGTATAGGATATGTTTGGTCAGGTCATGCACGATGTTTGTACTACCTATGTGGTGAATAAGAGTATGATGTTTTATACATCATGGATAAAATGTGGTCATACCCTATTCTGATTGGTGCATGATGGCTATCCTATATGTTATGTGAGTTTTCTTTTGCTTATAGGAAGAGTGGCTTTCGTTAGGCACCAAAACCCTAAGAGGTTACCAAGGTAACCTACTGAAAGTAGTTAATCCAGTGAAACCTAATTTAATATACACGGGGTTGGGTGATAATCATAATATAAATCAGATAATTTGAATGCCTCACCTAGTGCCTTAATGCTTGTATAGATTAAGGGTAGGTTGAGAAGTCCTAGAATGGCTTGGTCATCTACCTTGTCTTCCTGAAAGGTAATTCAACTCCACATGAGTTTGTCTAGGGGCCAAGAATCGGTAGAGACTGCTAGGGTAAATCTAGATGAGGGCCAGTAGTCTAGGAAGATTCACTAGGGTAACCTAGAACAACTATGTGATGAAACTCTTACTTGAAGCATGTTTGAAGTCTTTTGTGTAGAGTTAACTATTGTATTGTAGTCATCTCTGGAAGCATATGTTGTGATTACTATGGTTTATGCCATTATGTCGTTATGTCATGATATGATTGTCAGCCATGTGATGTTATGTTCTATTCTCTTGTATGTTTTGTTTTACCTTAGTGGACCCGAAATTATCTCCTAGCACAGGGGAGTAGACTTTCGAGTACCACGTGGTTGGGAGGAAAGTGCTCTATCCTCCATGGGGTCCCCTTGCAGGTCATGCAGCTCGAGACAAGATTGATCTTGACAGGTTCTTGGATTCTCTTTGTTCATGGAGTTGGACACTAAGCATGCTCATGAATGAGACAAATGGATGTACATGATCGCCATCCATATTGTATACTATCTTGATAGTTATATGAGGCTTTATTGTATTATGATTTTGATGTTATGAGATGTATCATGATCTCGCTTAATCTATTTTGAATGTAACTTGATTCCATCATGATTTGCAATTGTATCATTCATTTGGAATATAGTTAAATATCCTTATGCATTTTGTATCATGGTTTAGTAATGTGATGTTTACTTGTATTTGTTAAGTAATGTTGTCATGGAACCCTAAGAATGTATTTGTTTATGTACTTATGTTCTTAAGTTGTAATCGAATGGTGTAAAAAAAATTAAAAAAATTCATTCGGTTATTTTGGTTTATTATGTGTTGTTTATTTAGATTCCTTGGCACAATTAATGGCACATTTTTTTTTTCAAGTGACAAATATGCAACATAATAATAACATACATCACATGAAATGAAACAACACATGTACAACATATAACAAGTCTCTTGGGGTTACATGATTGCATTACTATATGTATCAACATATTTACATTACATGAAAGATACCAGTAACCATAAGATAACATGAACATTGACATTACATTAATATCATGAAGTTACAATGCTCAAGGATTACATTAGTACAATAGTACTTGAAACAAGGATTACAACAAGAAACAACAATAACATTTAAGGCAACCTCCAACACAATAAATAACTGACACAAGATGTAATCAACATATGAAATAACCAACACAACATAACAAAGCATCAAAAAACATATGAAAACATCCACTTCCAGAGGCTAAAGAACGACAAGAGGGGAAACAATAGCATACAAGGTTGTCAAAGGGTGGAGTGTCATCACATAGGTGCAATGGGTTACCATGGCATAACCTTCCTAGGCTATCGAATCACCCTGACCACCTCTACTGGTTGTCGAACCCCCATGCTGCTATGCGGGATCAACATACCTTGAAAAATTACTATATAGAGGCAAGGCATTTGATCTTGCCATTCCAGGCCTTCCCACTCATCCCAAGCCTAAACGAGCACTTGGGCCCATGAGTGAGGTTACATTATTTGGATTAATGTGAGATACAACCCAAACCCCCTAATTAATTAAGTTATCACTTGATTAAACTCACAAGGGTTACCCTAGACTAGCCACTTTGGGTGCCAGACCCCCATTGTGAACTACTCCCCCAACCAACAACAATAACTCAAAATCACAAATGGCACACCAACTTGCACAAGAAACCAAATCCAACAAATAACTACATTAGGTGAGGCATGCACCATCTCACACTACAACGAACTTTAGAGTAATGAAAACCTCATTCAAGTGCAAGGCTCAAGCCACATAAACACAAACCAAGTGTAAAGGTCAACCATCATCAAAGTAACAAAATCATAAAACCACCTGCATTCAGGTGAGACTTCAAAAATTACACCAAGCCAGATATGGGTTACCCAAGGCGATCCTCCTAGGTCGTCGGCCCCCATACCAACTCTTGCAAGTAAAAAAACATATCCCCTATAACCTTTGGAAGACTCCCAAAATACTAACACAAGGGTTTCCCCAATGAAATGGAAATAATAACATGATCTCAAGAGACTAATTACAATCCACAATCACAAATCAACAATTGTAAAATAACGAGTGGAAACATCACAAGGATATCTATAAACTCAATCAAACTAACATAGTTCCACTCAATACAAAATCAATCCAAGAGGAATCAACTCATCTCAATGACATAATCAAGCACAAGTACCCAATACCAAAATCAACTGACAGTGCATACATGATGTAAAAACCACTAATGTACAAATAATGTCTCCCAAGCCAAATTTAATAATATTGCTCAGTGACTCTTAAAAATAGTTACTGAAAACACCCTAATCCAATAAGAAACATGATAATTCAATACAATAATCAATCAAAACAACCACCACTTGGTTCAATCAATAGATCATATAATCCAAATAATAATCTTTGAGTCATCTACTTAATTAACAAAACAAGCATCCCTACCAACTAGTTATACGACAACCCTAGTGCTAACATTACAACTTCAAATATCAATATTTCAATTATTTCATTTACAACCAATTTTACTAGTCAACTACTAAAGCATAATTAACAATCATTTGCAAATCAGCTAGTAGAGAGTGACCACAAACATTTACAAATAACCTAAGTTTTCAAATAATCCACTCTTAACATTTTGCCCTCACCTGCTCATATAAAATCTAATAGAGTACTAAGTAATTTGGTATAAAAGTCAATTGATGAGTTAGGATACAAGGTTAAGTTGTACATATTAATTTTTCAGTATTAGATAATAAAAGAAGGGTAAGTGCAGGATCATGATGGGGCAAAAAGTGGCGATATGATGGGTATTGGTAGGGTATGTGGCTGATGACTTTTTTTAATCCAAAATTGATGAAATGAAAAGGGTTTTTAAAGGAGATTCTTAGCTTTCCACCAATATAAATTATGCTTTACTTTGAATTTAATAAATAATTATTATTCATTTTCTATTTGAATTACAACTAAAGTCCTGATTGATAGGCTAATTGAAAATTATCTATAATTTTCAAATGGTATCACATTTTTGGAATCCAAAACATGCATCACATTCTATGCTTTGAATACTATAGGATTAAAAAAAGAAAAATTGAATTTCATGAAGTTTTGACCAAGCTAAGGTGGTTAGACATACGAGTTTTAATATTTTTTTAAAGTTGTAATAAAAAAATCATAATTAATTATTTACTTGGAAAAAATTACAAAATAATATGCATCAATCTAGATATGAGTCCTCTATTTATATCTAAAATCTTATAAAAAAATATTATCATTTTATTGTGGTTAGGGTGGTCAGACAAACACTTCTTATTTTTTCCCTGAAATTTAAGTACTGTTGCATTGAAATTTCAAATTTTCACCAAATAGATTTTAAAAAAAAAAAAATCCTAGTAGTTTAGAAACTACATTCAATTTTCTACAGATTCTATTCTTACATATTTTTGAAATAATAAAAATAACTTATTCAAATTTTTACGTCAAGTTTTCTAACTTTGATTTTTCTGAATTTTTTTCCACTTAAGGGCCTATTTTTTCCTCCATGATTCTGCACATACCTAGAATTTACTTTTAACTCAATCAATTTAATAGCTTAACTATCTCCTTTATATGGCATTGATACTTTTTATAATACCACAGTATGAGAATATATATATATATATATATATATATATATATATATATATATATATGTATATAACAAGTGCAATATTTCCCTATATACATCATCATTTTCTTATGTACAATCAAAAAAAAATTGACTTGCAGAGAAACAATGTTTTCTATATCTAAGTGACCATTGATATCGACAATGACCTATTTAGTTTAAAAGAAAAGTATAAGAGAATTTAGTTCTCAACTTACGATGAAGGTCTGAAAGATTAAGCATCACCATCTGAATTAGCTTATGTTTTAAAATCTAAACATAGTTTGGTCTAGTCTATGAGGTTGGCTAAAGGTGTTCAAAACAAATCATTGAAAGGAAACTGGTCTATGAATTAATACTTTACAAAGACAGCTATGGTTCAACCAGATTTTCCCCCTTAAACTAAAGATTGCCAGACAACACACCCTTCTAAGTTTCACAAGCAAGGTAATTAGGGACAAGCATGACTATTCGATGAAGGATAGTGACAAACTACTTGGAGACATTCAGATTGACCTCAGATCAAGTTGTGAATACTGGTGATGCTAAATGAGATCAAATGCAATACATCTATATCAACATGTACATATATTTATATACATGAAATCGAATATTGAACAAACTACACATATTAGAATCAAAGAGAAGGTTAGGAAAATTTTAGAGGAGAAACCAGCTAAGGGGTAAAAAGGAAATGACGCTCCTCAGATATGAAAAATTGCAAGATAAGCCTCAAATAGAATAGTAAGAAAGCTCTAAAATCTTTGAATTATTGAAGCACAATGGAATGCCTCCTGACATGGCAAGCTTTGCTCATTTTAAGTGCACACAATTATGCAAGTTTGGGAGTTTCACACACCACACACCTTAGTAACCATTATTGTGTTGCATATATAACTGATCATTTGGAGTGTGTGGCTGGCCTTTCTACTCACATTGACTAGCTTGGAGAACAACACTCTCGGTTCCAATCATGTTTATAGGGAGAATGTATTGATATGCATGCGTCAAACATGGGAGAAGACACACAACTCACTAACGGTTGAAAGAAGGCTACAAGGATTGTAGTCTCAAGATACTCCCATAGCATGAAATGCTCAAGCAGTATAATAGATGTACACAAGCAACTCAAAAGATAGATGAACATCAAAATTTCTATGAGAAGGTTCAACCACCACACAAATAGAGGAAAAATGATATAGAAAAATAAACAACTCAACACCAATAAAGAACACTGCAATGTAACAAAAGCTTAATCCAACCGACGAGCTTTACCAATGAAAGAGTTTGAAAAGGTAGAGATTAGAGGTGACGATCAAGGAGAGCTAGCAGGCCATAGGTTTGTGTCGACATATTTGGCTAGAACGGGTTCTGCTAGAAACATGTATTTAATCTTGTTCAGATAACATCAAGCAATAATTGCATGTTACGTACATAATGGACTTGTAAAAAGGCGTAGCGACTTGCTTACAAGATAGAGTCAAGCCCTAAGAATAAAAATCAACAAGGGGAAGAATTGGTTAAGTCATATCATTTATGGGTCACGCTCTCGAGGAGGACATTGGCAACATAAATGAACAATCAAAAGGATTATGCATCGAACAAGTAATAACATGTAGGAGAAATAACAAATCAAGTGCCTAGGGGTTTCAATTAAGATTAGACTATTCAAAAAAGTCTCAGAAAGAATGTGAGTGCCTTACCTCCGATCGCACTCCCCTCAACCCTTCCTCTTTCTCAGCATACTTCTCCAATACAAGACTTCCCTCCTTCCCCAACGCTAGCTGTTTAGAGCCATCTTATCTATAGAAAATTGTCTTCCATCACCTCTCCCCGCCTTCAAGAGCAAGCTCTCGTCATTTAAGCAGATATTACTTTTTCCATATCCATTTTTTTAACTGCCTAACCTAAACTTAGAATTTTCAGTTGAAGAATCCTTGACTAATCGCTCCTACCATTAATTTTACTTTTTGATTTCTCCTCCCATTCATGTGATTACAAAACATGCCTAAAAACGTGCCAATATCAAGGAAGTTGTCAAACAATTTCCATATTCATTTTCACATGCAATAATTATAATTGGTAATCAATTTAAGTTATTCTCTCCATGTAAAGTAGTCCATTACAAACTAACACTAATGCATATAAATGCATTTAATTATATTCTAGTTTAACAATTTTAACTAATTATTTTATTTATTCTTAATATCATTAGCATCTATTTCAATTATCAAAAAAAGATTTTAACTTTAATAATCTTACTTTAATGCAATGGTTAATCAGAGTACCAACAACTAGATTTTAAATCAAATAAGATAAATTACTGACCACCAACAAAGTTACAACAATACTAACAGACCACCTGAACAATAGGGTGAAATACAGAGGGAATTACATGTTGTTCTCTAGATTCCTTGGCAAGGAATTACATGCTTGTTTTGGAACAACCCCACTGAAATTGAACTATTACACCGAACAGGGCTCCAAGTAGCCCAAATTTGCAAAAAAATCCTCTTTAAAACTGTTGCCCCTCCAAGATTCCTTTGGATAGTATCTCACTAGGCTATAAACATCCAAATTTTACAACTATCATCCTTGTAAATGCCATCTAAGTCACTCAATCATGTAACCCTCATTTTGCCTAGATTATAAGGGGGTTAATTGAAAGTATGCATTTCCACACTTATCTCACTCAAACAACACCTCAAACACATTTATAGAAGTTTTCATTCTTAATACACCTTTAGAAAATTCTGCCCCAACAGATTTCAATCACTAACACCCTTAAACCTCCCAATTTCACTCAAAAACCACACTTTTCGCATCTAGGGCATCATACCCAAACCTTGATTGACCTCCCCTGCTCTCCCAAACCCTTATAACATCTAATTACTACCTAATTGGGCCATGAACAAACAAATTCCAATTCTTTTCCAACGAACTACAACAAGATGACTCTTAAACTTCCATCAATTGACAATAAGTTGCAATTTTGACAAGTAGTATAAAGTTGCAAAGTGGTGCAACTTTCATTCTGCAACTCGTAGGACCAAACGAACTATTCCAACACATTTGGATGGGTATGTTTATGATAGATATAGTCCTCTTTGCACCCAAATATACTGAATCACTTTGAGCTACATTGGACTGATGATTTCCCTTAAGAGTCCAAAGTGCTAAAAGGCAACAATCTTTGAAGGGCTATTTCTCAGAAACCGTGATGCCTAAAAAATTTCTATCATAGGCTATGGGATTGTGTTCGGACCCTATACAAAAACCTCTCTTATATTTTGCTATCTCAGAGGTGTTTTCCCGCGGTGACAAGTTTTCAGTTGAGGAAAAAGTTGTCAGATGCAAGTAGTGTAAAGTTGGAAAGTGGTGCAACTTTTGTTTTGCAACTTGTAGGACTAAACAGACTATTCCAACATGTCTAGATGGGTATTTTTGTGCTAGGGATGGTCCTCTTTTGCACCCAAATACTCTGAATCACTCCAAGCTACATTGGACTGACAATTTCCCTTAATAGTCGAAAGTGCTAAAAGGCAGCAATCTTTGAAGGGTTATTTATTGAAAACTGTGACATCTAAAAACTCTCTGTCTGAGGCTATGGCATTGTGTCGAGACCCTCTACAATAACCTCTCTCATTTTTTTCTATCTCAGAGGCATTTTCCCATGGTGATGAGTTTTCAATTGAGAAAAAGTTGTCAAATGCAAGCAGTGTAAAGTTGCAAAGTGGTGCAACTTTCATTCTATAACTCATAGGACCCAACAAATAGACTATTCCAACACGTCCAAATGGGTATGTTTACACTAGGGATGGTCCTCTTTTGCACTGAAATATGCCGAATCACTTCGAGCTACTTTGGACTGGCGATTTCCCTTAAGAGTCCAAAGTGCTAAAAGAAAACAATCTTTGAAGGGCTATTTCTCAGAAATCGTGATGCCTATAAACACTCTGTTTGAGGCTGTGGGATCATATTGATACCCTCTACAATAAAATATCTCATTTTTTACTATTTCGAAGGTTTTTTCCCTCGGTGACAAGTTTTCAATTGAGGAAAAAGTTATCAAATGAAAGTAGTGTAATGTTGCAAAGTGGTGCAACTTTCGTTCTGCAACTCGTAGGACCAAACAGATTGTTCCAACACATCCATATGGGTAAATTTACTCTAGGGATGGTCCTCTTTTTCACCCAAATACGCCGAATCACTCTAAGCTACATTGGACCGATGATTTCCCTTAAGAGTCCAAAGTGCTAAAAGGTAGTAATCTTTGAATCTCTATTTCTAAAAAATTGTGATGCTTATAGACTCTTTGTCTGGGGCTATGGGATCGTGTTGATACCCTATACAATAACCTCTCTTAGTTTTTTCTATCTCAGAGGCATTTTCCCACGGTGACGAGTTTTCAGTTGAGGAAAAAGTTATCAAATGCAAGCAGTGTAATGTTACAAAGTGGTGCAACTTTTATTTTGCAATTCGTAGGACCAAATGGACTATTCCAACACGTCCAGATGGGTACGTTTACACTAGGGATGGTCCTCTTTTGCACCCAAATATTTTGAATCACTTCAAGCTACATTGGACCGACGATTTCCCTTAAGAGTCTAAAGTGCTAAAAGACAACAATCTTTGAAGGGTTGTTTCTTAGATACCATGATGCCTATAAAATCTCTATCTGAGGCTATGAGATCTTGTTGACACCCTCTACAATAACCTCTCTCATTTTTTTCTATCTCAGAGGTGTTTTCTCGTAGTGACAAGTTTTCAGTTGAGGAAAAAGTTGTCAGATGCAAGTAGTGTAAAGTTGCAAAGTAGTGCAACTTTTGTTTTGCAACTCGTAGGACCAAACAGACTGTTCCAACATGTCCATATGGGTACATTTACACTAGGGATGGTCCTTTTTTTCACCCAAATAAGTCAAATCACTCCAAGCTATATTGGATTGGTGATTTCCCTTAAAAGTCCAAAGTGCTAAAAGGTAGTAATCTTTGAATCTCTATTTCTCATAAACCATGATGCCTACAAACTCTCTGTCTGAGGCTATGGGATCATGTTGGGATCCTCTACAATAACCTCTCTCTATTTTTTCTATCTCGGATGCATTTTCCCATGGTGATGAGTTTTCAGTTGATGGAAAAAAGGGTCAAATGGATGTGATGTAAAGGTGCAGAGGGGTTTAGGGTTTGTTTTGTTCCTTGTCAGTAAGTGAAAAAGTGATTCATTTACTCTAATACACTTAAGTCATGAACTACACACATGAATAGAAAGTATATGCTTTAGAACATCTAATTCATAAAGTATACATTGCAATACTCATATGTGACAAAGTATACACATAAGTTGTAAAGTATACATTTGAATACACGTAAAGTGTACACAATATGCATGATAT
Organism: Sequoia sempervirens; assembly: GCA_007258455.2. Lineage (NCBI taxonomy): Eukaryota > Viridiplantae > Streptophyta > Pinopsida > Cupressales > Cupressaceae > Sequoia > Sequoia sempervirens. Next base: position 147,644 of record VDFB02026013.1, read on the forward strand.
TATCATTCAATAATTGCTATCAAATATAGGATTTGAAAAATTCCATGTAGGCATACAACAAACGACCCTAATACATAGTCATTTCCCAGTAGGGGAAGGAAATAGAGCTCGCATTGCCTTCACGGTTGGCACACTCTTCCCCAAGAGTAGCATGTTGACATTCTAGAGTGAACCACCTATACAAACCATTAAGGTAGCAGTCAAACTACATACAATAGAAAAGATGTTTAGAATAACAAATCTATATTATTCTAAACGACCTAATTGATGATGAAATGGTAATGCAAACTATAAAAGATGTTTAGAATAACCAATCTATATTATTCTAATCTCTCACATACCTCTCCCAAAGGATCAGAGCTAGCTATTGTTACAATAAGTCCATAATCTATTGTGCTAGGAACATCGTGATATACTTCAAATGAGAAATCTATATTGTCACAATAGAAAAGATGCTTAGACTAACAAATCTATATTATTCTAAATAACCTAAATGATGATGAAATGGTAATGCAAACTATAAAAGATTCTTAGAATAACCAATCTATATTATTCTAATATGTCGCATACCTCTCCCAAATGATCAAAGTTGGCTATTGTTGTAGCAGGTCCATGATCTATTGTGTTAGGAACATCACAATATACTTCAAATGAGATATCTATATCATCACAATAGAAAAGATGCTTAGAATAACAAATCTATATTATTTTAAACAACCTGAATGATGATGAATTGGTAATGTAAACTATAAAAGATGCTTAGAATAACCAATCTATATTATTCTAAACAACCTAAATACTGAACCTTAGTAGATAAACAATATCAAAATGTGATGAATAATATCATACCTATCCCATACAACAAGTGATCTACTACTCAAGTGTCCCTGTAGGGTCATCTCTTACCTTCAGAATTTCCAGCAATGCTTCATGATCAACACTACTAATTGTCCATAGTTTTTTTGTTTTTGGTCTAGCATGATGTCTCAATAACTTAACATGTGTTGATATAACAAGGTGCGAATACATGAGAATGGTTTTGTGTTTCTCATAGTATTCAAATGCAGGTACACCATTCTTTCTAATCATATATGTTCACAACCAAGTTTTGAAAAAAACAACAGAACTTGTGTGATCATAACTTTTTTATCAACACCTAAATATACTTATAATAACAAATCTATATTATTGTAAACAACCTAAACGATGGTGAAATGGTAATGCAACCAAGTTTGAGAAATAAAAAATGAGCTTGTAGGATACATGAATCCATCATCATATGTCATTGCTTGTGTTAGATTTTTCTTTCCCTGTACACATCATGTCAACCAATAGTCTAATCCCTCTTCATTCCCCATCTGTGCTACAACTGCTTAGACATGTCCTGGTTGTACAAGATCTGAAAGATTATCGTAGTCAAGTGAACTTTCCATTACATCTTGTAATGAGGATTGTGCTATAGATAAAGGGGTTAGGTACTCTAGAATCCATGTATCTACCCATTCACTTGACTCACATTGAATACAATTTTGACAAAAACAAACCATCTCTCGTGTCCATATGGTCCATGCACTTGCATCTAAGCTTCGAATGAAATGCATATTTGAAGAATCTCTAATTGTTTGACATTCGATTATGTCTCCCACTGCGCCCTCCTCAACCAACCAAAAGAACCTATTGACTTGTGAATCAAGTGTCCCTTCTCGTGATAGTGCATAGGTACACCAATCCATAATAGAACGTGCATCATTGAATGTTGCAACACCTCTAATATTCATTTGTTCCTTAACCGAATCTCTCTTCACACATGCACCTACACCATCATTCTCACCTTTTCCATGCCCAACTTTGAAAAAACTCCAAATATGTGGTACACCCCTCTCTACATGCATCTTGCTCAACCAATAAAACATGGGAGCATTCTTGAATATCCCCATGCAGTTATCTAACCAAATCAAATGTTGACCCACTGCAATTCCTTTTTCCTACAAGAACTCAAAAAAGTTTCCAAAATAATGTTGTAGAAACTCAAATGAATGAGATCTATCATCACTCATGTAAAAATGGCACTCCCTGATTATCTTCCTATCCTCTTCTGTACTATCAGGGGCATGCCTATATGTTATGTTGACAAAAATAATAGTTTGAATAGAATTATAATATTGTGATTGAACTTCATTTTGTGGTTGCAATGTGTAATTTTCAAAAAAATCAACTACATATACAATAGTTCCAATGGGGAAAGAGTCCTTACACATCCTGAATTGTGTCCATCCAACCACTACGACCTATGGCTATGCCTTGCATACTTATAGAAAAGATTTTTCTTAAAATCTGAAATAAAATCAACAATACTTAGCTCTCTTGCAACCAACTCACATTTAAAACCCTGACCTCCACTCTTCAATGTGTATTTCACTGTCTCATTTTTTTTTTCAATAATTTTCTTACCAAAATCATGATCTTTGCCCTCATGAAAGCATGTTACAAACTTTGATAAACCACCACATTGCAAACATGTTTCATTTAAACAATTATTTTTATAAAATAAGCAACCATCACCTCTAATACATAAAAATGAATCTAACAACTCCCTGGATGACTCGGGAAGTTGCACTGCATGACACTCCTATAACATTTCATTAGTATGCATAGTAGAATGAATATGGCATAACAATTCATGATACATTGAAAAATCAACATGGTATTTACAACATGTATTACAAACCTTAATAGGAACACAATAAAATGGTTTGCAAGACTCAAAAGACCTTTGTAATATTTGCAAATGTGGATGTTCTTGACAAAATTGTTTGTACAAAATTATTTGGCTACATTCCAAAAAATGTTTAGGATGCGGTGTACGATCTCTATTTCCAATTCGTAACTTTAAAACATCCTTTATGTTCGGTGATACTCTAGAGTGAGAATTCCAATATTGTTCAATTTGCATCTTTACATTATTAGTTAGGTTTTTATCAACACGTGGAAGCCTCCCACTAAAAGCCCACATATCATTTTGAAGAGCACTATTGAGTCTTCCTCTTCTTGATAGTGCTCTATTCAATGTTTTATGATTTAAGTTAAAATCAATACAATTTTGTCTCATTAAATGAGCATTTTTCAAATGATGGCTTACTAGTGAGGTTGTGATCACTCTTCGAGCAACCCTTTTATCTTTTTCCTTACTAGTCTTTCCAATAGAGGTTAGAGCATTAAAAAGATTTTTACAATAAGACTATTTTTTTCTGATTTTTTTGTAAGATGAATCTTCAATTTTTTTAATAATGGTCTCATTTTGTATATCTTAAGTAATTGCACAAAAAGTTGGCATTGTTCGATTAATGTCTTATTGGAAAATAATTCATTGAACAATTTTGTAGCCCACAAATGAACCGTTTGTTGTGACCTTTTTCCTTGAAGATTATCAATTATGTTCTCATCTATTTCAACCAACCATTTAGGGGTTCTTTTGTAATTAGGTGTTGCATAAGGTTTATTTTCAACATTTTCATTTTCAACCAAATTTTTATTTTCAACATTATCAATTACAATTTCATTTTGAACAACATTTTCATTGTCAAAAACAATTTCATTTTCAACATTTTGAATAGCAATTTCATTTTGAATAACATTTTCAACAACATTTTCATTTTCAATTTGCACATTTTCAATTTCAATCTTTTCATTTTCAATTTGAATATGATCAATATTTTCAATTCCTATTTCATCTTCACTTGAATTAACATTCAATGGCTCAAAAGAAGCTTCAATTTGAATATTTTGCATACCTTGTCTTCTTTTCCTATGAATTTCTCTATCTTTTGCTCTATATGATTCAATTTGATATGCTGTAAGTTTCCTTTTACCTTTTCTCTTACATTGATTGCTGCTCCCCATTGCACAAACAAAAAAACACACATAAATGATTGGAATTCTACAAAAAGTGTAAGAGAATCTTTAAAAAGTTGAATTTCATCTGATGCAGATAGAAAACACAAGATTTTCGCGACAAAAAGAATGTAGGGACCATTGAAATACTCAAAACAGTCCCGTTTTTGTTTTTTATATAACTTGCAAAATGGATATCCGTCTATAACGAATATCTGTTATAAATGGATATCCATCACCTCTAGTGTTATTATAATGTCATATGTTATATAATATATATAATATATCAATATCTAATATATATTATATATCAATATATAATATATATTATATATTAATAAATATTATATATTATATTTTAATACATAATATATATTATATTTTAATATATATATATTGTGCTCGTCCAAGTGTATAACCCACTAATAAACAAAACAGATATCCGTCAATAACGGATATCTATTATAGATGCATATTCGTCACCTCTGTTATTACAATATCATATGTTATATAATATATATTATATATCAATATATAATATATATTATACATTAATATACATTATACATAATATTATATATTATATGTTAATATATATTATATATTAATATATAATATATATATATAATATATATTAATATTAATATATTTTTTTGTGTAAACCACTAATACACAAAACGAATATCCATAATAAAAAGATATCTGTTATTTGAACTTTAAGAATTATGATTTCTTTCGACATACGATATATATTTATTATATATTAATATTTATTATGTATATATATATATATTAATATTATATTAATATATAATATATATTCATATATTATTATATATATTAATATATATAGTATATATTAATATAATATATTAATATTATATTAATATATTTAATATAATAAATAAATAATATATAGTATCCCATT
>VDFB02026013.1:152562-175445 GCA_007258455.2 Sequoia sempervirens
AAAATCTTGATTTTAATGTCAAGTTTGGCCAAAAACTGTAACCCATTATTGTGGGATCACCCAGATCATAAGTGAGTGAAATTTATTGTGACTTATTAGTGGACATTGATAATTTGATTAAGCTACAAAAAACCATTTAATTCTCTCTTTTCAATGCCTTGAAGTACTCTACCATTCATTTAATTGTCAATCTTTTTATCAATTTCCGTATATTTGCCAAATAGTCTTTCATTGAAGAAAATGTGGTTACAGTACTATAGATTAATGCCATATGTACTTGGGAAATATTTAAAAGATTCAAAATTAAGTTGCTCTTCTAATCTGAAGTGAGTGAAATGTTTGATTTGATAACTTGATACTTAAAATGGTAGAAAGTATAGAACGCGACACATGCTTTCTTTTTATCGATTTTCATCTTTTTATCAATTTCTGCATATTGGCCAGATTGTCTTTATTTGAAGAAAGTGTAGTTGCGGTACCAAAAATTAATGCCATATGTACATCCAAAGCGAGTGATTGGATAGCTTGATATTGAAAACTGCATGATGTATTGTAGATGATGATGTCATTAATCCAGTGATCAATTGAAATAAGATTTGTAATGATTTAATATAATTTTAGTGGTGATTTTGATAGCTTGTTAGCTTGAGGTATAGTGTGCATGTAGCCAAACATCAATCAAAATAAACATTGTAAATATAAGACTTAAGTTACATGATTAAGTCAGTTACTTGGTTTGCATGATTATACCTCGCATGAATGATGAGTAAATAGGGATCATGCTAGTAGTGGTGGCCATTGGCCCATAAATAGGGATAGTGAGCACAATTAAAATCATTCGTATAAGGCTAAAGGCTATACTATTGAGTGCAATATTTTTATTTTTCATAAGGGTTTTCATTTCACAAGGTTAATAAGGAAGAAGATGATGTTGTATTATTGGGGATACTCTAAATTCTCCTGCCACTAGTTTTGTAGTTACAAAGGAAAATACTAATTTCCTTCAAGTTTAGAATGGGTGGAATTGGAAAGAAGTTAATCTTGTTCACCTAACTTCTGAGACAAGTTTTGAACCAGGATGAGGAGCTTTGATGGAGATAAGTGCTATCATAGAGAGTATGCCCATATAAGTATTTTAATCTTGCTTGCATTCAAAGCCAACAAATTCTCATACTCCATTTTGATAGAGGCCCTCAAAGAGGAACTATGGACTTTCAGACTCATTGTGTGCTATCTTGATGCATGGAAGCAACACGTAGAAGGTGGGAGCAGATTTACTACCCCTTATCTTTTGCATGAAGCTGGTTCTTAAACATGATAGGTACATTTTATATCTTCACAACTACCATTTCCCTAGCATGGTAGGAAAGCCCTATGGATTCTCAAAGTCATTTCTTTGGTAATATGGTTTGGATCCCATATCTGCAACTACCATCTTGGAATCAATTGTGTCATTTTGGGTTATTCTGGTGCATCAAATTGAGCATATTATAAATGTAGAAGCATATTCAAGATCCCAAGATCCAAACCATGGTTGAAAAGTCTCGTGGTTTGAGATTATGGTATAAGAAATGCTCTTCCATGGTCACTAGTAGCAGCTTGTAATTAATTGTGTCTGATGTAAAGTGACATGTGTCATTTATAAAAAAACAAGAACTTGCATCCTCTACTCATCTTTAAAAAGCTATGTAATTTATTGTAATGTTGTAATTCAGTGGTGATAAAATAAATGTTTGTGTTATTCTTTGATATTCATTTACAATAAATAATTATTTTGTGTTTACAATGTCTATACAAATTATACAAGTAATGTAAATGGAAGAAATAATGGAATGAAATATTTAATAAACATAGAAAAATCAATTTTTTTTTCCTTAAAGAGATTAAGTATTATCTATTTATGAAATAATTGCATGAAGATTTAAAACATAAAGCAATACAAATGAAAAAAGAATTTTTCCATCAAATTGAAAAAAACACTATTTAAACACTAAAAGTTGTCACTCTTGATAGGGTTTACCGAAATGTTATTGATTTCTAATATGTCATTGACCTGGTCCCTTGATTCTCTGTAGAACACTAGGAAATAGGATTCCACCTTTTGGGAAACGAAACAAGGGGGTTTAGGACCTATTTCACTCTAGTTCATTCAAGGAAACCTTAGATATCTCAATCTAGGGATGGAAATGAAGGAAAGAGATTTGCAATAAGGTGTACTAGGGTGTGATTAAAGACTTAAAGGGCATTCACCACCAAGAAAGGGCTTGGAAAGAAAAGTAACATGCAAATGATATGCAAAACCTAATGATATGACATAGAGTATGAAACTGAAATACAAAATAACAAACTGAGAATGAGCAGAGGAGTACGTGGAAGAAAGATGTGATCAAAACAAGCTCTGAAACCTTGAAATTTTGACTTTCAATTCTCACTAGGACTCATACGCCAATCTGGGCAATTTAGTCTCGGACTAGGGTTTTTGTGCAGAAATTGGAATCTCTCAGTGATTGGTTGAAACTTTTGAAATCTGGAAAAAGCATTGTATTGGGACTCATATGCCACAAGTGGCATATCAGTCTCATTTTTATTTTTTAGAAGGTCATGATCTAAATTTGTTCTCTTATCTCTACTTCCTTACAAGCTTTATTTCTAGCTTTGAAACTCTGAATTAGGACATGTAGGCGACTTTCTGTGAAGATAGCAACTTTGCGATGACTTGACAACTTTCCTCAATCTTGCAACTTTGTCTTCAAAGGATCTTCAAGCTCTACAACACCTAAATTTGCAATCATACATGTAGAGAGAGAGAAAAACTTGTTGATTGTTAGAGAATAGGGGTTTTCCTTGGTCAAACCCTATTTAGGTAATTAAAACTTATGATGAAACAATGAAACATGAATAATGATACCTTGAATGATGTCTTGAAATGCAAATTTTCAATCTAACATGAAGTGATCATGAAGAATGTAGATCTTGATCTTGAATTAGGTCTGGAACAATGCTTAACTTGGATCTTGAATACTACATCACAACACTAGCTCAACAACATGCTTGATGCATTGTGCCTTTGACATGATGATGGATCTTGAATTGCTGCAACAAATGATGTATAAATCTTCCCATGAATTCCTTAGAAATGCTCTTGAATACTATAGGATGCTCTTGTGAAGTCTTGTGAAAGTGCTCTTGATTGCTTATGAAATTCTAGGATAGCTTAGGTGTTGAAATGATGAAATAACCTAGTATTTATACTTATTTATGCAAAATTTCTCAAAATTATAACACTACAAGATGAAATAAGATCTAGGAAGATAAAATCATACCAATAAATGAATTAAAAATGGGTCATGATAAGAGTGGGACTCATATGCCCAAAGTGGTGTATGATTCCCAGTGGCTTAAAACTAGGACACAAACTCCAAGGTAGGTCATGTTTAATGTGAAATTCAAAATCAAGTCCCAAGACCTAGGTGGGACTCATATGCCCAAGGTGGCATATGAGTCCCATATCACTAGATCTAGAACACATGACATAAAACACTAAATTATGATTGGTTATTTGATAAGTGTCAGGATTATCCTTGAAAAAATGCATTTAATAAGGCTTGTAGATGCAAAATAGGACCAATTAAGGCATAAATAAGCCCAATTAATAATAGAGCCTTAGATTAGTGTACAAGTGTTAGGACACACTTTACAAGACCCTAAATAAGGCACAATTAGGTTCATTTAGTTTAAAAAGGCCCTAGACTTAATGTGAATGTGTAAAACAAATTACAACGCTAGATCAAGGCAACATTAGGCTCAATTTAACATTAATTATTCCTAAATTAGGTGTGAAAATGTAAAGGGATAAATTTTTCTACACTACATTTACCACCCACTTTAGTGAGAGGAGAAACTTGCTTCAAACTCACACTAAAGTAGACATTCAATAGGGGTTCGAGTGTACCAATGTGGATGGAATAGGATGAAAAAGATTAAAGGAGGTGGCCAAGCCTCTAGGATCCAAGATCCTATGTCAAACCAACATAAGCACAAAAGGAAATGCACAAGGTGTATGATATGGAACATCAAGATACAAAAACATGCAATGTCAAAGACATAAAGACGAAAGAAAAAGAAAGAAAAAGTGAATCAAGCTTTGACCACTTTTCCAACACATTGTGGATCATATTTAAGATTTTTTGTTTAAAATGCATGCTCACTCTATGGCAACAAAACTTTGGGTTGTCTGCTGGGTGAGTATCCAAAAGGGGTGCAAAAAACATGCTCACTTTGAGGCAACAAAATGTCAGGTTGTCCGCTAGGTGAGTATCCAAAAAGGTGAGACACATACACACGTGGCTAGTATGCACTCACACACACAAGTGGCTATGGGAAAGTCATGCCTAAGTTCGACTCCTATACATACAACCATACCAAAGCTATACCTCTTGATAACTTTGATAAGGAACCACACAACACGAGCAACAAGATTCATGAGGCAAGCAAAACTTCGTATGCTAACACCCATGAATAAATTGGATGGCTCCACAGACAAGCAAAGTGTGTTATACAAGGTGGCCATATAACGGTTATTGTAAATGTAAGGTATGTTCAAAGGGGTTTTGATTAGTTCATGTAAGGTCTCAACTTAGGGAATATCATGCTTAATGTCTTCAAGAGAGGACCAATAAAAGAATAGAAGATTCACAACTTAGGGGATGCAGTGTGTCACATCAAGCGCAAAAGACACATCACTTGAAGTAAGAAGACCACACAATGAATCATGCAAAAGAATAATGCCAATGTATGTCCCCACTTTAAAGAAATTGTTAAACACCATGCTATGAGAAATTACTTTAAAGTAGCAAATGATAAATGCTAAAAGGACATGGGAGATTATTTGGAAAGCCCTATACCAAGTCATATGTTTCCAAATGAAGCTAAGTCATGAAAGAGGAAGGGGTTTCCCCCACAACTCAGTATGTCACATGTGAGCCAACTTAAGGCATTTCATCCACATCCCAATCTTTCTCTTAAATATACATGGAAGGTGGTCAACTAACCAAAAGAGACAATGATAAGTGCCATACGTGGATAAGGCTACCTAAACCCTTTCCCCAACTTAGTGAAAGGAAAGGGTGAGATGAGATGATTGATGAACAACATGAAAATCAATATCAATTAGAGGAACTAGGTGCTTCAACACATGGAAGAGCACCACAATCCTAAGATGGTGAATTTTGTTACCCAAATACTTACATTTTGAAAGGTGGAAAGTTGTATTCTTTTCTAGGGTTTAGGACCTAGAATGGAAATCTTCACTCTCTCTCATTCAAGAACAAACCCTAGAGATTTCAATTTAAAGGAGAAAGAGATCTTGAAATAGGGATGTCCTAGAGGCTGACTGTAAACTAATGAGGGGTTTACAACCAAATAAGAACTTGGAAAAAAGTATCAAATGAAAGATCTAGTGATTGAATTGTAAGAAAATTCACTACATGAATTATAAATGCAAATAAATTAGAACAAAAAGTTGTCAAATTTGAAGTGTGTACTTGAAAATTTGTAGAGACTTGAATGGAGACTAGAAATGCTGAATAACTTGAAATTTAGGCCTACTGGGACTCATTCACCATTCTAGGAAAATCAGTCCTAGATTAGGGTTTCTATATAGGAATAAATTTCTGCCAGAAAGGTATCTGAAACTATAAAAATCTCAAAATTGACCTAAACTAGGACTCATTCTCCAATTTGGGTGAATGAGTCTAGTTAGGGTTTTTTGGAATTTCAAAGTCTAATCTGGTCTTCAATGCCTACTCTTTATGTTCCTATGTGTCTCTGGATTTGAAACTTTGATTTCGAGACTGTAGGATTGTTAGGGAATATGGGTTTGCCTTGGTCAAACCCCTTGTATGTAATTAAACCATATGATGAGACAATGAAATGAAGGAATGAAACATGAAACAAATAACATGAACCATGGAAAATGATACCTTGAATGATACCTTGTAAATGATGTCTTATAGGTCTACAACTCAACATGAAATGACCATGAAGGATGTAGATCTTGATCTTGACAATAGGTGTAGAACAATGCTTGATCTTGGATCTTCAATGCTACATAAAAAAACTATCTCAATAAAATTCTTGATGATTGATATGCTTGACATGATGATGGATCTTGAATTTCTTCAACAATTGATGAAGAATTTTTCTCTTGAATGCCTTAAAAATGATCTTGAATGCTCTCTAGATAATCTTGTGAATTCTTGGAATGCTTAACTCTTGCTTGCTCGACTTGATATCATGAATGCCTCTTGAAATAATGATTTGAGACCTCCTTTATATAGGAAATCCACCTAATATCCCGTGTATTAGATCCCAAAGGCTGAAATGCACAAAATTTGAACTTAAAACCCAATTTTTCCTACTCAAAACCTTGAAAATAGGCCAAATGGGACTCATTTGCCAAGTTGGGTGAATGGATCCCACCTAGATGGGACTCATTTTCCCAAAGTGGTGAATGGGTCCGACAAGGCCTATTTTGATTGCTAAAGTGTCGAGGAGTGTGTAAATTAAGCTTATTTGTTGATATTGTCAAGTTTTTGAGTAAAATATGCCTTTGGATGCGTAATATGGGGTCATAGGTTCCTATTAATGATGATATAAAGGTCATAAATGTAATAGAGCCCAAAATACAATGTGAAAGTGTAAATAAATATACTTTACAACATTAAATTAAGGCCAAATTGGGTCTATTTAGCTTAGAAAGGCCCAAAATACCATGTGAATGTGTATAACAAATTGCAACACTAGATTAGGTCCATCTTAGTTTACAAGGCTCCTAAATTTAATGCAAAGGTGTGAATAAATACACTTTACAACATTAAATTAGGGTAGAGTTAAATTTATTTAGCTTAAACGAGCCCTAAACCTAATGTGGATGTGTAAAACACCTCACAACACTAGATCAAGGTGACATTAAGTCTAATTTATCATTAATTATTCCCAAATTAAGTGTGAAAATGTATACGATGAAATTTTTCAACACCACACATTCATTAGTAGAATGACCATGAACTCTATGTTATGCACAAAATGAATTCTTGTAGTGAAATTTATTTCCTGTTCATGGAGGGAGGGATATCAAACGATCTTGGAGTCTCGACAAGATACTCTCTTGATCAATAGTAAAAGGTGTTCCTTTATTTTATGATAAAGATATCTCTTGCTTAGTACATGATGCCATACTTACACAAGAATTTATATTGTGAGATTTTATACTCTTCCTTAAAGGAAGATGTAAAATCTAATGAATTCCAATTGTTAGTGTTTTGCATGATGAAATTGATATTAAGCGAGGATTTCTTTGTTTCTTGTATTTCTTTTGATGGAAAGTAATCAAGAACACTAGTGTCTATTAGTTCAGGATGTACTAATGTTAAAGTTGGCATGGAAGGATCTTTTGTAAGAGTGTTGATATTAAGTGAAGGCTTGCTTGTTTCTTTTGAGGGAAAATAACCAAGAGCATTAGTCGTTCCTTGCAAGTTAGGATCTATAGGGACACAAATACCTTGTTCTCTAGCACCACACCATTTTCCACTATATCTAAGTTGTTTCATGAGTTCATAACCTTTTTCATAAAGCTTTTTAATTTCTTTTGGATTCGATGGTTGTTCATAGTTAGTTTCGTCAAAGTTTGTTGTATAATTTGCTTCTCCTTCTAAAGTGTTTGAGGTGGATGATTTTGAAGGGTTCAAATTTTTTGTTGATATTACCAATTTTTCTTTTCCCTTTTTAAAATATTTGTTTATGATCTTGTATTTTCCCATGAATGTTGTGAAATATAAGGAACCCCAATCATCTTCTAATATCTTCGTGACTTTCTCAATATATTTATCTTTATCTTTTTGTTGCATGGGTTCCACTTGTGTAGTTGGTGTCAATGTTTTCAAAGGATTCTCTTTGTCTTTTTCAAGTTGTAAAACATAGTAAGGCTCATGATCAGCGTTGAGTGTGTACAATTTGTTATTTTAGACATACTTCATTATACAATGAAGAGTAGAAGGCGTCAAATTCATTGCATGAATCCATGGTCTTCCTAAAAGAATATTATATGAAAGATCGTTAGGCATAACATGGATTGATGTTTCTAATGTGTCCTTTCTAGCTATAATAGGAAAAGTAATCATACCAAGTGGTTGTTTTCCTACATTATCAAACCCACTAATAGATAAAGAGGTGGGTTGAATTTTTTATTTATCCACACCAACCCTATCCAAAATATTTACACTACACACATTAAGAGTGAAACCATTGTCAACAAGGGTTCACTTTATGCCTGTTCCATTGTATTGAACTATTACCATGAAAGCATCCTTTTGTTTGGCACTTCCAAAGGAGGGAGCTCACTTTGGTGGAAAATAATGTCAGCATTCATTCCTTAAATCATGGCTGCTATGTCATTTGGTTGTACATTAGGAGGGGTAGGAACTTGTTGTAAAGCGTTTTGAATCATGTTATGATAATGAGGGGAGGTGTGAATAAGGTCTCATAAGGATATCTTAGTAGGAGTATTCTTTGTTGTTCAACAAGAATGTACTCTTTTTTCATTATGTGGAGGAAAACAAGGAGGACTAGGCAAGAAATGGGTAGGCAATGGGAGGGATGTTGAAGGTGTTTGTCTTGGTTGTGGATTGTTTCTAGTGTTATATGTATGAGCAATGGTATTGTAACTCGATTGCTATGACATATTATTCTTAGGTGGTTCGAGGATGAGGACGGGTTTGTTTTGAGTTTGTGGTGGGTAAAGGATAAGTTTGGGTTTGTTTTGAGTTTTTGGTCACTGTGAGGGTGGGTAAAGAATTAGAGGATTCTTAGGATGTCACACATGGTATTCTTATGCATTCATAACCTCAGTGGTTTTGGTTTGATGCCTTTCTAATGAAGGGGAATCTAGTGTCATCTTTTCACCATCACCTAAGGAAGCCAAATTACTATTGTTAATGTTGTCATTTTCTTGCACCATGATATCCTCCCTAGGAGGAGAGTTTTTAGGAGAACTGCAAACTAGATGTTCATGACATTTAAAGGTTGCTTCTTCTAAAATGACTTCATCATAAGTAAGGGAGTTATCAATGGTTGGATTTTCTTTTTTTTATCAATGATGACATTCTCTTGTTCAATAATGTGTTTTCTAGGGAAGAGGGACAACTAAGATTTTCATGACTTTCATCAATTGGATTTTCTAACATCAAAGTATCTTCTTCACAACTAGGAGAGATACTAGGAGAAGAACAAATGTGATTGTCATGATTATCTATAATTTCATTCCTTTGTTTGATAATGTCTTCCAAAATAGAATAGGTAGGGGAAGAAACATAAATAGGATTGTCATAGATCTTAAATATTTGATCATCTAACACCAACATATCATCCTAGTTTACAATTATATCCGCTTTCACTAGAATATTTTCACAAGTAGGGAAGATGTTGGTGGATGAATGTAGACTAGTTGAAGTGGTATTTAGATAGGTTTTAATGGTCTCTTTTTGTGTTATGTGATCATCATGATTACCTATGGGTATGTCCTCTTTTTCAGCAATGTATTGCTCAATAAGAGAGTTAGGAGGAGAGAAACAACTAGGGTTCTCAAAACTTTCATTGATTGGTTCTTCTAACATTGAAATATCTTCTTTATAACTAGGAGAGATATTAGGAGAAGAATGAATATGATTGTTATGATTACCAAAGGTTGTATTCTCTTTCACTAGACTAATCTCACTCATAGGAAGGATATTAGGAGAGGGATCAATGACGAACAAAAAGAGAGGGGAGAGGAATTCATATTCATATGCACATAACAAAAAATTCTTACAATACTCAAAAACATTTGAAAATTGAACATGAATTATGATAACCATATATTTTTGTAATGAAAACATGATGCAATAATTGTCCTAGAAATTTGAAATGCAACAATGATAGAGAAAACATGAAAAAGGATGATAAAATTTTCAAATTTAGAACATGACAATTGATTGATTATGCTATGTAATAATCTGAAATGAAGTGTTGTAAATGGCATTTTGAATTTAAGCTACGAAATCAATGAAGAAAGTTAAGCTAGATCCAATGAAATGAATGAAACAAAAACTCAAGAAATTGAAATAGATAGCTAACAATAGTAAAAAAAACACATAAATGATGTTTTTAATGAACATTGTAAAAGGTAGTTTTAGGTTTGATCTAGGAATAATTCACCCAGAGGGGTGTATGAGTCCTAGCTAGGGTTTTTTAAGGGTTTAAATGATGAAAAATACACAACTCAATTCCTAGAAAGTAGGAAAAGCAACCTATACAAGGACTAAATCGCCCATAGGGGTGAATGAGTCCCGAATTAGTTTTTGCACCAAATTCAACAAATTCTGGGTGAATGTTAAGGTTTCTAGTTTTTATGTTGACTTTATTGTTTTTAATTATATAATTTTAGTGAAATTAAATGATTTAAGATGCAAAAATGCCACCTATATGCACTTTCACTAATGCAAGATTTAGAAGCCCTAAATAAAAATTAACTAATGCAAGATCTAATGCAAAGTTAATGTAAGATAGATCTAGGACTATGATGCAATCCAAATTAGAAATAAGGTGTCCAAAGGTCAAGTTCACCAAAATAAAATGTAGAAAATTAGTGCTCTATATTTTGGGAGATAGAATGAAAGGGGGATTTAGGACCTATTTCACCCTAGTTCATTCAAGGAAACCTTAGATATCTCAATATAGGGATGAAAATGAAGGAAATATATCTACAATAAGGTGTACTAGGTTGTGATTAAAGACTAAAAGGGGGTTCACCACCAAGAAAGGGCTTGGAAAGACAACTAACATGCAAATGATATGCAAAACCTAATGATATGACATAGAGTATGAAACTAAACTACAAAATAACAAATTGTGAATGAGCAGAGGGGTAAATGGAAGAAATATGTGATTAAAATAAGCTCTAAAACCCTAAAATTTTGACTTTTAATGCTCACTGGGACTCATACACCAGTTTGGGAATTTTAGTCCCAGAATAGGGTTTTTGTGCAGAAACTATAATCTCTCAATGATTGGCCTACGACTTCTGAAATATAGGAAAAACACTATACTAGGACTCATACACCACAAGTGGCATATTAGTCCCATTCTACTTTTTCAGAAGGTCAAGATCTGAATATGTTATCCTATCTCTGCTCTTCCTTCCAAGCTTTGTTTTTAGGTCTAAAACTCTAAATTAGGACTTGTAGGTGACTTTCTGTGAAGATAAAAACTTTGTGACCACTTGAAAACTTTCCTCAATCTTGCAAATTTGTCTTCAAAGGATCTTCAAGCTCTACAATTCCTACATCTTCAATCACACATGTAGAGAGAGAAAAACTTGTTGATTTTTAGTGAATAGGGGTTTTCCTTGGTCAAACCCTGTTTAGGTAATTAAACCTTATGATGAAACAATGAAGCATGAAACATGAACAATGATACCTTGAATGATGTCTTAAAATGTAAATCTACAATCTAACATAAAGTGGTTGTAAAGAATGCAGATCTTGATCTTGAATTGGGTGCTGAACAATGCTTAACTTGGATTTTGAATACTACATCAAAACATGCTTGATGCATTGTGCCTTTGACATGATGATGGATCTTGAATTGATGCAAAAAATGATGAATAAATCTGCCCTTCGATGCCTTATAAATACTCTTGAATACTCTAGGATGCTCATGTGAAGTCTTGTGAAAGTTCTCTTGATTGCTTATGAAATTCTAGGATAGATTAGGTGTTGAAATGATGAAATAACCTTGTATTTATACTTATTTATGCCAAATTTCTCAAAATTATAACACTACAAGCTGGCATCAGATATAGGAAGATAAAATCTTGCTAAGAATTGAATTCAAAATGGGTCCTATTTAAGTGGTACTCATATGCTCAAGGTGGTGTATGAGTCCCAGTGGCTCAAAATTGGGACACAAACTCCAAGGCAAGTCCTGTTTAATGTGAAATTCAAAATTAGATCCCAAGACCTAGGTGGGACTCATATGCCAAAGGTGGCATATGAGTCCTAGATCACCAGATCTAGAACACATGACCTAAAACACCAAATTATGATTCATTATTTGATAAGTGCCAGGATTATCCTCAGAAAAATGCATTTAATAAGGCTTGTAGATGCAAAATAGGACCAATTAAGGCATAAATAAGCCCAATTAATTAATAGAGCCCTACATTAGTGTGAAAGTGTTAGGATACACTTTACAAGACCCTAAATAAGGTAGGTCCTATTTAATGTGAAATTCAAAATCAAGTCCCAAGACCTAGGTGGGACTCATATGCCAAAGGTGGTGTATGAGTCCTAGATCACCAAATCTAGAACACATGACCTAAAACACTGAATTATGATTTGTTATTTGATAAGTGTCGGGATTATCCTTAGAAAAATGAATTTAATAAGGCTTGTAGATGGAAAATAGGACCAATTAAGGCATAAATAAGCCCAATTAATTAATAGAGCCCTACATTAGTGTAAAAGTGTTAGGATACACTTTACAAGACCCTAAATAAGGTAGGTCCTGTTTAATGTAAAATTCACAATCAAGTCCCAAGACCTAGGTGGGACTCATATGCCAAAGGTGGCGTATGAGTCCTAGATCACTAGATCTAGAACACATGACCTAAAACACTGAATTATGATTTGTTATTTGATAAGTGTCAGGATTATCCTTAGAAAAATGAATTTAATAAGGCTTGTAGATGGAAAATAGGACCAATTAAGGCATAAATAAGCCCAATTAATTAATAGAGCCCTACATTAGTGTGAAAGTGTTAGGATACACTTTACAAGACCCTAAATAAGGTAGGTCTTGTTTAATGTGAAATTCAAAATCAAGTCCCAAAACCTAGGTGGGACTCATATGCCAAAGGTGGCGTATGAGTCCTAGATCACCAGATCTAGAACATGACCTAAAACACCAAATTATGATTCATTATTTGATAAGTGTCGGGATTATCCTTAGAAAAATGAATTTAATAAGGCTTGTAGATGGAAAATAGGACCAATTAAGGCATAAATAAGCCCAATTAATTAATAGAGCCTTACATTAGTGTGAAAGTGTTAGGATACACTTTACAAGACCCTAAATAAGGTAGGTCCTATTTAATGTGAAATTCACAATCAAGTCCCAAGACCTAGGTGGGACTCATATGCCAAAGGTGGTGTATGAGTCCTAGATCACGAGATCTAGAACACATGACCTAAAACACTGAATTATGATTCGTTATTTGATAAGTGTCGGGATTATCCTTAGAAAAATGAATTTAATAAGGCTTGTAGATGGAAAATAGGACCAATTAAGGCATAAATAAGCCTAATTAATTAATAGAGCCCTACATTAGTGTGAAAGTGTTAGGATACACTTTACAAGACCCTATATAAGGTAGGTCCTATTTAATGTGAAATTCAAAATCAAGTCCCAAGACCTAGGTGGGATTCATATGCCAAAGGTGGCGTATGATTCCTAGATCACGAGATCTAGAACACATGACCTAAAACACTGAATTATGATTCGTTATTTGATAAGTGTCGGGATTATCCTTAGAAAAATGAATTCAATAAGGCTTGTAGATGGAAAATAGGACCAATTAAGGCATAAATAATCCCAATTAATTAATAGAGCCCTACATTAGTGTGAAAGTGTTAGGATACACTTTACAAGACCCTAAATAAGGCACAATTAGGTTCATTTAGTTTAAAAGGGCCCTAGACTTACTGTGAATGTGTAAAACACATTACAACACTAGATCAAGCCAACATTAGGCTCAATTTAACATTAAGTTTTCCTAAATTAAGTGTGAAAATGTAAAGGGCTACATTTTTCTATACTACACCAGTACCATCATTTTATTAATTCCTTTAAAATGTTAAGTTATCGACCCCTTGGCCTTGATGTCAATCAATGTCTTTCTTTTAAAGGGATTTCGTGAGTCCTTAGGATGCTTCAAGTAGATCTATATGTGACTCACCAAACTGTGAAATGGACACATGGGCTCATCTTAATGACTCCATTAGAATTGTGTATCATAGTGCCACTAAATTTTAAAATAACTTTAAAACAAATGCTTATTTTTTATATAATAAATTACTCAATCATTCAATGAACATTTGATAGATGGTTGTAGTTGCATTCTAGAATGAAATGCACAGAGGGCTAGGCTTGTGAACTCAAACCTTCAAAATCACCCTATAACTATTAGGCTTACAAAGATCAATGGTTGAGAATTTATTTATAAGTGTCATTACAAAAAATGTAATGTACTAGTTGTGTAGTCTAGAGGCAACATGTTGAAGTTTCAATCACTTTAATATTAAAAAAAAAAGTAAACTTTCTACTGCTAAGTAATTTTATTTTTAAGTGAGAGAGTCAACACATAGGGAGATTTTAGATTGCTCATTGTAGTGAACCAGGGAGATTATGGGTTCTAACAAAGCCAATCCACACTTTTTAGTATTAATCTTTCCAAGAATCAAAATCTGGGTAAGTGAAAGACAGAATTCCTACGACTACGTTTCATCATTTCTTAAAATCTTATTTTGTCAAACTTTGAAGTTTGGGTTTAGTGTTGAGAGACTTAAGAAAAATTAAGGAGGACTAAGAGGGAATTCACAGTTTCACATTGTACAAGCATGTCTACCACCACTAGCAGACCAAACAAAGTTGTTGGGAAAGGTAGAACAAAATTAGATAAAAAAATACATTATGCTAGATTGCTTAAAACCCAAGGTTTTAGTGATAAATACCATGATATTTATGATCTTGAAATCTATGGTAGGATTACCTCATAACTTAGATTTTTATCTGAGAATAAGGCTATAAACTAGATGCAAAATAATAGTTTCAGTGTACCATGGGTAAGTGGATTAGGGTGCATGATGTTACATGAGGTTTTCCCTTTCCCAAAATTTATTACATGGTTTGTGCCCACAATTAGATGATGATAAAAAAAGAGTGATTGTTAATAAAAATAGCAAAGAAGAATCGTTATTCATTAATACAAAATAATTTGGAAAAGTGGTGGGGTTTACAACTGAAGAATTTGGAATGTCCACATTGACCTAGAAAATCTTGCTAGTGATTATGAAATAGTAGATGAAAGGGACAAAAATAATTTCCTAAATAAAATAGTTCGAGATAGAAACAAATTGAAAGTTAATCCTAATCCTCCTTATGATTTTGATATTTTTAAATCATGGGTTCAAGATACTATTTTCATGCTAGCATTTTTCCTCAGACTGGATAACAATCAGGAAGTGGGTGCAAGCCTCCTTGAAATGGTATATAATATCCATTATGTTGTTCTACCTCAACTTGTCAAATATAACTTTATTGAGCATATTTTAGAATCCATGCATAATTTTTTTTTAATGATTAAAGGAGCTCCACACTCAAATTCCACTAAGAAATTTAGTTTCACAACCTACTTGTGCTATTTATTTCTATTCAAATTTAGCGGAATGCTTTAGACCAACAAGCTTCAGATTCAACCCTATAGGAATGTTGAGGAAAATATAATGGCTCCAGTATATGATTGGACCACTAAGATAAGGATGCACGATTCTCAAAGGAACTGCAATCATTTTGTAGACTAATTTTTGGCTCCATTACATCAAGCAATTAAAAATACTCCAATGCCTAGATTGCCTATGTCATGTAGAAATTGCATTCAACTAGGAAAAGAAATAGAATTGGCTAATTGGTACTTAATGGAAGAATATACTATGCCAAGATTTTATGGATCAAGAATAGAGCCACACAAAATTCCAATACATGTGATAGAAAGGGTTTTTTCTTTGGAATATATAAGGTACATGCAGAGTAATGATTAACTACACTTTTTCAGTTAGTAGAAGACCTTATTTTCCTTCTTTACCTTTTTCATGTGGAGGGTTCACATTCGAGAGAAAATAATTTATGATGGTACAAGATCTTTCAAGAATTTTTTTAATTTTGATGATTTTTTTTACTAGTAGTATGATCTATGTGACACCATTAAATCAATGATTGTGGCCAATAGGAATGTTGCAATTAGAATTCAACATCAAAGTAAACCCTTGCTTGAAAAATTTAGAAGCACAAATTCTTGGGATGAGGTCAAAATAGAAATGGAGAAAAGCGTTGCTAAGAAAGGTATTTGGTTTGAACAATTGTCAACAAAAATTATGGTATTGCACCAAAAGACAACCAGGAGGTACAAAATTTTTATGGAAAAAGTGATAAACCATCTAAAAGAGTAAAAATTCTAGATTCTCTAGATAAGGAAGTTACAAAAAAAATGGTCACAATAAAAAATTATTGCCTTTTGGTCTATGAGGAAGGAGCTAGGTGAGCCAAGAACTCTTGTAGACTTTGGAGGTAATGAAGAAGATTACGAGTTTAGAAAATTGTGGAATATAGAACATACCAATGAACATGAAGATCAAGAAATTGATGATCAATCTAATGATGATAGGGAAGAACAAAGCTATGTTAAAGCTAGTTTAATTGAAGCCAAAAAACAAGCATACACTTTAGGAGTAGCTATAGCCAAAAAAAGGGTTATGAAGGCGGTCCTTTCGAGTCTCAAGGACAAGGCCCTTTGTGTTGGAGTTATTGAAAAACACTGAGAGGGGGGGGGGTGAATTAGTGTCTGTACCTTTTAAAACTTTTGACAAAAACTTTTAATTTTGATATCCTTTCTATCAACAGTAGAGTAGAGTAATCACCTTTAGAGCATTCATGAAAAGGGGTAAACAAAGATATGACAACATTAACTCAATCCATTAGACAACTTATGCACATGTGATTTGAGTGAGATATCTTACATTTTCCAAAACAATTATGGCTGACATTGATTAACAATCAAAGCATGATGACAGTGCAGGTGCAACTCATAAGACTGTGCAAATGAAGATCAACATTATTGATTCACTTCTAAAACAACTGATTTGAATGCAGCTTTATAAGACATTGCAACAACAGTGCAACATAATGACATAAGAAAGGTATTGAGACAACAAACACCTTTAGCAAATTATAACAATTCTTGAGCTATGAATCAAATGAGTACTTTCATGCTTCCTTTTGAATTAGACTCTTCAACAATGACTTGTGCAAGACATTTTAAAATAAATATTTGCAGAGATGAAGGAACTAACATTCAACAATGTTTAGACTGATAAAAACTATCACTCACAAAATTATCGCAATCAAGAAGCATTATGACATCAAAATAAAGAGACCATAAGACTAAGGATTTTCCAAGTGGAAAACCCTCTTGGGGTAGAAAAACCACTCCTAAACTGCCTTATTGGCTTAATCTTCAAAAAACCACTATTAACAATGCCTTACAAGCTAATTTCTGAGCACCAACTCAAGGAGCACCAACCCCTCATTTAGAGACACCAATCTCAAGGAGCACCAACCCCTTACTCAGATTTCAAAATTACAATAACACAGAGGATCTCTCTGTTTCTCAAATAATCTCACTCATACCTTTCTATCTAATACCCTAAAGATTCAACACAATGAATCCTTAAAATGTTAAATAAATAAGGTTTACATCAATGCTCTACAACATGTTTTCAATTTTTATTAACATAAATTTTTCACTGTTTCATTCTTGATACAACAACAGGTTATAATATCATAGAATAACTTGACATCCACTTCATAGTGATCACTCACTTTATATCCCTCTTTTACATAATGAATATTCTACTTTTTAGAACCTTCAACGAAGGTTTTGAGATAAGACAAATACTCTGTCGGTTACAATGCAAGATTTCGAAAAATGCATTGAAGTGTACATAATAAAATGATTTCATCTGACAATGTAGAAGAGATTAACAGGAAATGCATTTTAAGAAAATGTCTCAAAACCCTTCAAATGTCGTGTGAGGTGAAACTGCATTTTCCTTTTTGAATCTACACCCAAGGGTTTTCATCAGAAATAAGCTAAGTGTCATTTTTGTTTTTGATATCAAAACCTTGAAAGAATAACAGATTTGCACCAGTAATAACCTTTGTTAAAAATGTATGCACCAATAATACCATTTTTAGTTTCGAAGGTTTTTGATAGAACCATAATACCCTCGAATATTATTGCAAGAATTTGTAACGGAACTCATATCTTCACAGAATACTAAAATAACCAATGCTTTTAGAATACCCAATAGAGAAAATGATGCCATTCTGACAGAGATATGCAAGCATCTACTTATGCATTTTCTATTTCAAATAAAAAACTGTAACTGCCATTCCATTTTGAATTTGAAAACTTTCTTCAAGCAAGGAAGAATAATACCTGATGGAATGAACCTGAAGATAGAAAAAAAAATGCATGAGAGTTTGTATCGAGTGTATTTACCAACCTAGCTGAAAAATGCCATCGAATCTCCTTGATTCGAGCTTCCAACCAAGGGAAATGCATCAAACAGAGTAGCCAAATCCATCATACATAATCACTGATAATGCATTTTTTCAAAGAAACGTTTCAACTAGCATAACCAATGAGAACTAGTAATTACAAAGAATCCATGGCAATGGATAGGGTTCCATATCCTAGCAAAAGAATGATAAACAATGTTTTCCCTAACTTTTCTTCAAACCATCGATGCCTTAGTCAAAACATAATAACATTTGAAGTCTGAAAAGAAAACATAATTATTGTCAAATAATTATAGCTCTTCTAAGTCCATGGCATCAAACCTTAATTCAAATAAATGCAATGAGTTTGCTGTCAAAGACCATTTACCAAGTGGCGACACCAAATTTTCATCAAATCATTATGCTATCTTGAAGACTTTTCAACAATGTCAACCACACTAATAACAATGAACAATTATTACTAAATAGTTGATGCCATGTCATTTCAAAGTGACTTTTAAATAAGCTAAATAAACATTTAGCCCAAATCAAATATGACTTTATTCAAAGTCATTTACCAAGGCAAGTTAGCCAGAATAATGCCCATCACAACATTATAAAATTGTTATAAATATTACCTTCAAGCCATAGAGGTGACTTTTACAAAGTCACATGCAATTAACACTATGATAACCAAGATTGATTTTAGAAGCCGATTATGATATGAGCTCAATCCAAACCATATGAACCAGATGAAGACTCCATATATGTCACTCACTGTCATGCAATAAAGAAAGGCCACCTTGTCAAAATGAAACCAACTGTTCCATGATCAACCTGAGTCCTGTCAAGATAACATTATCATTTATCACATAAGCTAATGCATGCCCTATCACAATGAACACCATCTGAATAACCTGTACCAAGCCTTATCAACAATATCAGTCTAATAATCATCTGAAGATATATTGCATTCATAAATCTGAACCACATGAGTAATATCAACATGAAAATCTTGAATCATCATAAACATCTGCAAATGAATATCTGAAATTGAAGTAGCCTCAAGATTTTGTAACTTTTGAATCATGACCAACATACCAAGAATTCCATCAATAAGGTGCATCAATTATTCAATGTAAGTATATGAGGACCATCAATTATTCATATACCCATATATGTAACATATGAACATTCTGATATCATAGCAAAACACAAATTATTCCGCCTTTGTCCTTGATGGCAAAACACAAATCTCTCTCCCCCTTTTTGCATCAAGGACAAAGGGTAGATAAAATGTGTAATGCCTCAAGTAGATGTATATACCCATATATGTAACATATGAACATTCTGATATCATAGCAAAAATAATAGTATGTCCTTTTCAAGAATCTCGGTCCATATCATCAATGCCAAAGCAAAGGTACCATAATATTATAATGCCTCAAACCAATTGTCAAAAGATACCTGAAGATTGAAGACCAGTTACCTTGGCACTTTTCTTTGTCATCAAGGATTGAAGACCATTTAATTGAACACACCACCTTTGTCATGTTAACCTTCATCCTCCATTGTCTCCTCACAATAATAAAATGCTTTGATTAGCATTGATACATTGAGTCACAGTTTCAAAGTAGCAACCATCACAAACTGACATTTTGCAAGAAATAGCAGCACAAGTATCCAATTGAAAACACCATCAAGAAAATTTGAGAGGCTTTGCAACAAGTAGAGACAAACCATTATTTCCAAAACCCAAGCATCCAAAATAAGCTTATTTGAACAATGTGCATTGTCATATCATAAACTTCTCAATCCGGTCAACTACTAGTTCAAGCAAGATAAGTAACCACAGTGAAAAGAAATGGAAATACAAAAGAGCAACAAAGTAGATCACTGCCCAAAATATATCATTGTCCAGAAAGCAACAAGGTCCAATAGCATATCATGAAGCTATCGCTTGCTCAATTTATCATTTGATACGAGCACCACCACTAGGCCATATGACATACATCTTGCAAAAACATTCCTTAATGGAGAGAATCATTCACTGTTTTCCAAACCAGATGATTTCCTTTGTCAACAATATCAATAAGGTTAAGGCATTTAGACCAGAAAGCATGATAGTGGTTGGAAGGTTGAGGATTGGGATCAGGTTAACCCTGAGCTGCATCTGGATTTGGACCGATTCTTTGAGGATAGGAGGATACATGGGGATAGTTGATCGTGCTTTTGCTATGGGGTTGCTTCCTTGTTTCCTGGGGCTAGCTCTCTTGGTTTTTATTGTACTGCTCTTTTCTAATTTTCAATAAAGTTTTCACCCTTTTGTTTTAAAAATAAATAAATAATATATTATATATATATTATTTATAATATATAATATATTATATATATATATATATATGTGTATATATATTTATATATATAAATATAATGTTTTTTTTAATTATTATTATTTATTTAATATATATATTATATATTTTAAATGATTGGGAATTGAAATTGATTTAAAAAAAAAATATTTAAATATATATATATAATTGTATATACATCGAGTATACAATTATATATATGTATGTTTAACATATATTTATATTTAAATATATTGATCCTAAGATGATTATTTTATTATAATAGATGCAAAAAAAATTGATTTTATAATAAAATGATTTTATTTAAAATTTGATTTTGATTATTATGTATAATTGAGGAAAATGGAATTAAATTATTAGTTTTAAATTCCTTAATGTGCCAATGTTACAATTTTATTTACTTTTGAGTATTTGAAAATAATGTTAATTATTTCTATTGTTACATACAATATGTTATTGTTGTGTTTGGATTTAGGAAATACTAAAATAGGGTATTAAATTGCCAAATTGTCTTTCATTATGTGATTTCTCTCATTCTTGATGTTGGGAAAATGGAGTTATCTATTTCTGTAAGTCTTCCAGACGGGATTTTTATTTGTTTGTGTGGGTTGTCGTAATGTGTTAGTCAACCTCTAAATTGCCTTGGGTAGTGCGTCTTAATGTATCTAGTTAGATACCCAATTATCATGAACGAGATGTGTTGGCTTTATGTCATGGATAGGGATTTAATATCCTTAGGTCGCACTTGTGTACCCTTGGGTTGTGGAGTTATTCCATGTGTTATATTAGAGGAGTGGCTTGCAATGAGGGCCGACACACAAACTAGTGTCAGGGTAACTCATTGTAAGTTAGTTAATCCAATGATAACATAAATAAACTTATTAGAAGTTTAGGTAGTATCAAAAACTTAACAAGATTAATTTTGCCTCGATCATGAACACAAGGGCTTGTATAGACTTGGGACGAGACAAGAAGGCCTGGAATGGCAAGATCGTTATCTCATCTTTACAAGAGATAATTGATTTCACATTGGTTTACATGAGGGGCCGAGAGTCGTTAAAGGTTTCTAGGATATCCCAAGATGGGGGTTAGGACCTAGGAAGACTTACCAGGATATCCCATGTAACATTGTGATGACACTTCTCTTAAGTCAACAATATGTTTATATCAGTGATTTAATTGATTATTTAACTCTGGAAGCATTGTAACCATTGTGTTAAGTGATGTTGTATTTATATTTGATTCAGTTCAGTTATGTTTTAGCCTATGTCTAGAGGTAGATGGTCTTGTCTAGAAATCCTTGTTACTATCTCCTAGCACGGGGGGTGAGCCTTCGGGTATCACATGGTTGGGTGGATCGTGCACCTTACTCCATTGGGTTTTCTTCTTGTTTGTGTGGATGATATTTCCAGTTGGAGAGCTCGTGGATCTAGTTTCATTTCATGGGTAAGTGCACCAAGATGGTCGCACTTTTGTGGCCAAAAGAGAAAAAAACAAGCCATAACGCGTTCGCGTTATTTCTTTTTTTTTAAAAAGGCGCGAATCTAGTTTTAAAAAGGCGTGAATCCAGTTTTAGTGCAATAAATAACGCGTTCTCATTATAACGCGAGTGCGTTATTTAATCCTAAATGAACATATCTCTACTGGTTAATAACGCGCTCACGTTATGATAAATTTGGATTTTTTAAGCTTTAGATGGTACATTTATAGGGTAGAGGATTAAGGGTACTAGGGAGAGAGCTAGAGGGATTGAGTGAGAGAGAGGGAGATACTTCAGAGAGAGAGGAAGGGAGTGAGAGAGAGAGATAACCTCTCTCACCCTCTCCAACCCTCTCCTACCCTCTCCCATCCTCTCCCGCTCTCTCCCACCTTATCCTACACTTTGCAACCCTATCCAACCTTCCCAACTCTCTCCCACAATCTCCACCATATCCCACCCTCTCCTAACCTTTCTAACACCTTCTTCTACAATCTTCCACCCTCTCCCACTATCTCCCACTCTCTAACACTCTCTCCAACCCTCTCTCACCCTCTCCTACCCTCTCCAACCCTTTCCCACCCTCTCCCACTATCACAAACCCT
>VDFB02026014.1:0-26078 GCA_007258455.2 Sequoia sempervirens
ATCATAAATATCATAGTATTCATCAGTGAAACCTGGGGTTTTAAGCAATCCAACATAATGTAATTTTTATCCGATTTTGCTCTAGTGGTACTAGTGGTAGACATGCTTATACAATGTGAAATTGTGAATTCCCTCTTAGTCCTCCTTAATTTTTCTTGAATCTTAATTCTTAAGTCTTTCAACCCTAAACCCAAACTTCAAAGTTTGACAAAATAAGATTTTAAGAAACGATGAATTTTGAAACGTAGCCATAGGAATTTTGTCTTTCACTTACCCAAATTTTGATTCTTGAAAAGATTAATGCTAACAGGTGTGAACTAGCTTTGTTGGACATGGAACCTAGAATCTCCCTAGTGCACTGCTATGAGCAATTTGAAATCTCCCCATTTGATGACTCTCTCACTTAAAAAATAAAATCACTTAGCACTTAGTAGTAGAAAGTTTTTTTTTTTTTTCAAACATTGAGAGAATAGATAAAACATTGGCGATCAACGATATTTTATACAGGTACAATTGTTTGTGGTTGTCTTGCATTGACAAAAAATTCTAAACCATTGATCTTTGTAAATCTAACAGTTATAGGGTGATTCCAAAGATTTAAGTTCACAAGCGTAGCGCTCTGTGCATTTCATTATGGAATATGGCATGTCTTGTCAAATGTTCATCAAATAGTTCAATAATTTGATATAAAATAATAAACATGTGTGCTAAGTTGTTTTAAACTTTTAGTGTGCTGAGATTATTTATCAAGGCCAGAATTTAGGTAGAATATTTGCAAGGGACTTAATAAAATGAATAATGAAATGCCGGGAAAGCAGAGGGAAGGTCAATGAAAAATTAGAAATCAATAACATTTTGGTAAACCCTAATAAGAGTGACAACTTTTAGTGTTTATAACATTTTTTGTCAATTTGATGGAAACTTTCTTTTTCATTTGTATTGCTTTATGTTTTACTTTTAAATTTGCATGCAATTATTTCATAAATTGATAATACTTAATTTCTTAAAGGAAAAAAAATTGATTTAAATTGATTTGAATAGATTCATAGACATTGAACTCATAAAATAATTCTTTACTATAAATGAATAACGAAGAATAACACAACAAACCATTTATTTATTACAACTGAATTACAATTTCACATTATTAAATATCTTTTTAAAGATTAGTAGAGCATGCAAGCGCCAAGATCCTGTTTTGTATAAATAACATATGTTACTTTACATAATACAAATACAAATGTAAGCGCCAAGCTTCTGTTGGACCGCTGGTGACAACATAATACAAATTTTGCTCTAAAAATAAATGTATGGAGATGGGACTTGCCGGGTCAACCATGTGCTCTAAAAATAAATGCATGGAACTTGCTTGGTCAACCATGCACTCTAAAAATAAATGCATGAGACTTGCTTGGGCAACCATGCACTCTCAAAATGAATGCATGGGGTTTGCCTAACAAACAATGCTAGGGAAATGGGAGCTGTGAAGATATAAAATGTACTTAATCTGATTGAAAACCAGAGTCATGCAGAAGATGAGGGTTAGTAAAATTGCTCCCATCTTTTGCACGCAACCTCCATGCACTGGGATAACACTTATCTCCATTAGAGCTCCTCATCCTGGTTCAAAGCCTACCTTAGAAGTTAGGTGAACTAGATCAACTTCTTTCCAATTCCACCCATTCTGAACTTGAAGGAAGTTGGTCTTTTACTCTGTATCTATATAACTGGAGGTAGGAGAATTTAGAGTATCCCCAATAATACCACATCATCTTCTTCCTGAATCCTTATTAACCCTACAAAATGAAAATCCTTATGACAATTCAGAATATTGCACTCAATAGTAAAGCCTTTAGCCTTCAACGAATGATTTCAATTGTGCTCACTATCCCTATTTATGGGCCATCAGTGCCACTACCAGCTTGATCCATGTTTACTTGTGACTCATGTCACATGTGAGGTTGGGTACCGGTATAATGATATAATGATAATCGCAATTTGCGCAAACCAAAAAAATAACTTAATCAATTCATGTAACTTAAGCCTTACATTTACAATGAAAATGTTTAATTTGATTTATGCTTGGCTATATGCAAACTATACCTCAAGCTGACAAGCTATCAATATCGTTAGTGGCCTAGTGCCACTCAAACGATATGAAATCATTACAAATCTTGTTTCACTAGATCACTGGATTAATGATATCATCATTTATGATTCTACAATACATCATGCAGTTTTCAATATAAAGCTATCCAATCAATCGCTTTGAATATTCATATGGAATTAATTTGTACCACCGCCCACAGTACCGTAACCACACTTTCTTCAAAAACATTAAGAATTGAATAAATGAAAGGTAGAGTACTTCGACACATTGAAAAGAGAGAATTAAATGGCTTGTTTTACCTTAATCATTATCAATGTCCACTAATAAGTCACAACAAAATTTTGCTCACTTATGATCAAAACTATATGTTGATGTAATTTATCATTAGTTTAAGTTTCTGCTTTATATTGATCAAAGTAAAAAAGGATTACAAGGAACAAGTGTGAAGCCAAGTGAAAAGTATTTTAATTTAAGTAGCTAGTCGCTAAAGATCTAAGTACATAGGAAGGAAGCTCTCAGCTTTCAAAGCTTCCAATAACTCCTATTTCTAAAAACTCTACAAAAATACATACATTACAAGGAAACCCACATGTTGTATAATAAAATATAGACATGTGACACATCACACAATTCATTACTATTTTTTTTGTAACATTAGCTGAGGCCATCAACCAGGTGTTTGAGTAGAAGGTGAATCAAATTTAATAAAGTAATAGTAGAGAAAAAAAGCGAATCATCCAATACCTTCCTCCAAACTCTGTACTCTTTTAATGATTCATTTTTGTAAATGCTGAATACAGACTCTATCCCAGTGTGATGAACGTAAGGTTATTCCTCTATTTGTAGCTACGGTAATTCCCACCTCTTAAAAGATTCCACCAACAAGCATCGACCCACTTTCAAAATTTTAATGCTCCAATGCCAACTCCAACGAACAAATAGAGTAAATGAGAGGCTACAAATAACACA
The DNA here is from genome assembly GCA_007258455.2 of Sequoia sempervirens. Classification (NCBI taxonomy): domain Eukaryota; kingdom Viridiplantae; phylum Streptophyta; class Pinopsida; order Cupressales; family Cupressaceae; genus Sequoia; species Sequoia sempervirens. The sequence continues at coordinate 3,080 of VDFB02026014.1, forward strand.
TTTCCAACATCTTCACCAAATCTTTATCGAGCAAAATGTTCATGCAATTGGACAAGAAAGTTGAAGCTACCTCAAAATATAGAGCACGGGGGTTGTTCTGAAGTCATTCCCTACCCATAATTATTCTTATAGCATCCTCAACCTGCACACAAGGAATTGTAAAAACCATACCCAACTTTCTTCTGTCGTATGCATCGTCCCCTCTTTTCTTCCAAAAACATTTGGGTAGCATGACATGCCATGAAGACTCCATAATATCATAGTTAAATTAAGAATAGAGAAGAAAGAAATCATAGCCAAATATATTATAAATGATATGAATAACATCAAGTTGGTGAAGTATATATAGAATTTAGAACGAATACAATGACATCAAATACTCACACTTAACATTTAATTCACCACTATCATTGATATGACAATTAACATTTAATTCACCACTTGAATCCTTAATTATTGATGTAACAATATTATTTCAAAAAAATTATGACAATATTATTCCAAGTTACCTGTAAGAAAATCCATGTTTCAGCCTCCCTGCTTCCCCATTGGGTTTATCCTATGTGCAACTTTCAACAACGAGGAGGCGGGGGGCAGCCCAAATTAAATTTGGCGCTTCACATCTGTGTGCTCTTTACCTTAAGACCATTCGCCTATGCATAACCCTCAAACCAGATGAACAACCTAGATTAAGATGTCTTTCTTACCTTTAAAACATGTGCTTAAGTGGCTCCTTTAGTAGCGCAAGCTTTAACACTCGTTCCTTAATATTTCACACCTTGTTATAGTTCCTTCGATGGTTCTGATTCTTCCACGTGGCACTTCCCTGCCTCCCCGTTGAGGGATGGGAGATGTAGGTGGGTCCCCCGTGGGCTGGCGAGGAGTGGTCAAGGTTGACCCACATCACCCTATCTCGACTGTTCATTTCTCAAACCCATCATTTGCCTAGGTCGAGGGGTCGGTCACCATGATGACTCCAAAGGCTTAAGTCATGACTTAAATGACATTCAATTGCTGATAGCCAGTCAACGATAAAATATTATTTTGGTTGTCATGATTTTAAGTGATTTAATAAGTAATAAAATGCCAACCATTGATTTCTGGAAATCTAACGGTTCTAGTGTTATTTTGGACATTTCAATTCACAAGTCTAGTACTTCTGAGATTTGCTTCCAGAATGCAAATACAACCGTCCATCAAAAATTCATTGATGGTCGTGGATTATATTATTTTGCACCGACATCTGGCTTCAGACATAATAAATATGTTGACACTTGTCCCCATTCCAAACACTTTATGAAGGAATTTGAATGTGCAAAAAATTTGTCCCGAAATTTGATATTTTCGCCAACCACGCTATGATTTTTTATTGGCATACCAATTTATTTCACCACTGAATTTTTTTATTAGTTTGAGATTATGTTTAATTCACCAAAAAAAATTATTCATTTGAAAATAGGTTTAATTTTCCAATGAAAATATTTTTTTGGTTTGAAGAAAAGTTTTAATCGCCAACAAAAATATTTATTTTGTTTTGAAAATAGGTTTATTTGCCAATGGAAACATTTTATTGGTTTGAAAAAAGGTTTTAATTGCTGATAAAAATATTTTATTGGATTAAAACAAATTGCAATTCGCCAGGATTTTCCAGACTTCTAGCGATTAGAAAAGATTTTCCAATTGAGATTTTTTTTTCTTGAAAAACAAAAAAAAATCTAATAAAATTAATATTTTTATTGGAAAGTCTACAAGATTTGTCAGGATTTTACACCTTCGCCGAGGGGGGGAGGTTCTTAAAGTTATTCCTGGACTGACTCAATTGAACTAAAGTGTTTAGGATGTACAAATGATGGCTTTCTTATAAATTAAAAATGTGATATAGAATTAAACAAGATCTTAACATGTGTCTTAATCTTGTATAACGAGACAACTATCTCAACAAATATTAAAGACCTAGGACACAAGAATTAAATTACAAAAGATAAGATAAGATCTACTAACAACTAATGCTTAACTAGAAAGATTCCCTCCTAGGACCTAAGTGAACTTAACATCTAAATATGACCTAGATAGGTAAAACACCTATTTACACCAACAATCATTTTAATTTTTTTTCATAAGTACACCTTGTGTGTGTTTATAATATCACAATCTTGTGTAGGCTAATATAAGAATAAAATTAACATAATAGGTACTAATGCCTCTTTCCTATGTCACATCATCTTCAAGTTCTTAAACATACAAAATGCATAAAAGACAACAAGTCATATATGAACCATTATATCATTATTCTCTAATGTCAACCAAAAGTGTAGGTATCATATACATATTATAAAATAGAAATAAATGAGATCAATCAAGAGAGAAAATTGTATCATGCACTATGGTGAAGTATTCACTTTGCGTAGGTGGAAAATGTGTGATTGTTGATTTACATAGACAGTGAACATGAGATCATTTTGGGAAACTAGTTGTCACAATAAATGGATATAAAAATGCATAGATTAAGAATTTGTTACAATGAACAAAGAGTTCACAATCATATGTAGGCAATTATCACGGTGAATGAGCATTCTTTGTGATCTATCCTAATATACTAGTTGTTGGAAGTGTTGAAGTTGTTATAGTAGGTGTAGGTTGAGAGTTGCAAAAACAATCTAAAAATTATTTCTAGATATTGTGGTCATGGGTGGAATATTCTCAAATTTAAAATTATATTAATTATTATAATTCTAGGTTTATAAGTTGATTAAAATGAAAGGAAATCATTTTGTAGCTTAAATTATGAGAGATTCAACTTGAAAGAAATCATTTTTCAAACATATTCTCATCACGTTTATAAATAAAATAAAAATAAAAATAAAATGTAAAAGGTGAATTTCTCCTTACAAATTATCATTGATATTGGACACTTAGGTGTTACCTAGACATGGAAAAATTCGAATTTACACTTGAGTGGATCAAAGTAATGAATTCCCCTTAAATTTTTGGGATGAATATTATTTGAAAGGAGTTATATGGTGATTTGATAACCATGCCATAAGCAACATGGATAAAAAAATATACTACCTTTTCTTATATCTTTGTTTGTGTAAACCTAAGCTTACTAGTAATTTTAAATCACTTTTCAATGGGATGTATTTCTTGGGAACAAATGCACAACTACGAGTAATTTCCTTTCAAGGACCACTTGTATCACTTACATGTAGACTTTTTTTGAAAGTTCCCATTAATTATTTGGTATACATATATGTACATATAGATTCTTTGAGAATGTCCCTTACGATCCTAAAACTACATGTGCTAGGGGATGAGGGGAATGAGAAAATTTAGTAGGCAAAGAAAAAGATATTACATAGAACTAGAAAGTCCAAAGAGAAGGGTTCTATAAAATCCACAAATCTAGTCAAGGTTTTGGTGTAACAAGAGATGGACAATAGTTATAGCTTAAATAAAAATAATGATGTTGATGGTTTTCAACAAGTATTGATTGGAAGGCAAGATAAGAATCGCAATAAAAAATATTTAAAAAATCCTTACATGGATAGAGAAAATGTTACAAAGGATATTGGACATCATTTATAAAAGGATGTTTATCAAGGAGTTAAAAAGGCTAGAACATTAATCGATCACGAATCTCAAATGATAAAATCTAATGAATTAATTCAAGATTTTATATCTCCCCATAAGTATAAGTTCAAAGTCATACATAAACATTTGGCTCAAATATCTAGTAAGGAAATTTAATCGACTATATATTACACATAACCTTGTAAAGCTCAAAAAATAGTAAAATCTAAGTATCTCACACTCTAGTATACTACTCTTTGGGGATAGTGATGGTAATATTGGAACATGTTAACAAAATGGAGACTAGTTGATTAAGAGGATCAATATTATGGAAGACCATTAAAAAAATTAGGATGGATTGAGCTTTTATAAAAAGTATAAATTTGGATTTTCTCAATGGGAGTACTATGTAAATGTCACTAAAATGGTTATGCAATACCAAAGAATTTACAATGGACAAAGTTCATTAAAACCCAATCAACATTTTTTGAAACTAATTGTATCACATGAATAATCGTGTAATACACACATAAAAGGTGTTATTTCCACATATAATAGTAGTTGACACCAATAATGTGTAGTAGACACACTTCAAAGAATGCAAAATAATTAGATATAAAATAAAATTGAAGAATGGGTGGCATGCATCCCCATGTGTCACACCCTGTGTTGAATGACATAAGAGATAAAATAGATGGAGTGCTAGCCACTATGGTACCTAAGGAATGACAAGGTATCTTACTCAAAGTGATCTAAATGAAAAGTAAATGGAAATACCCTCAAAATATTAATTAAAATAATGAGAAGGAGACATCAAATAAAATAATAATTAATCAATCTTTCTCCTTCATCTATGATCATCCAATAAATAACATTAGAGAATTTCACTAATTTAACCTTCCAAGAAACATAAATAAATAAGAGAGTTATAACATAAGGATAAATTACATTGCTTAAGTACCATATTTATTTCTTCGATATTATGATGTAAATTTAAGATAAGATACATTCATTTTCATTCCCTAACTCTAAACACACGTGATTATTTTTCTTGTCATGAGTATGCTTAGCAATAAGAGATGTAAAAGAATCAACTCAATACAATGAGCACTAAGGCCTCTTTCTCACTCCCTATTCTTTCTAAAATAAATCAATCATAAATATTAAATAAAAGATAAAAATCCATATATGAATTGTTATGTCATTATTCTATAATACTAATTAGAAGTAGAAGTATCATAAAAATACAAGAAATACAAAATAATTGAGATCAATTCAAGGAACAAATTGTATCATGCATTGTAGCCAAGTCTTCCCTTTATATAAGTGACAAAAGCATGGTTGTCACCTTGCTTATGTAATAAACATGAGATTATCGGGGGAAGTTAGAATCATCATGGTGAATGGATAGAGCATTATAGGGATAAATAATTGTTTCCAATGAACAAAGAGTTCATGGTATGTAGGTGATCATCATGGTGAATGAGTATTGTAGGGCATTTCTAATGTCTAATTAACTTGGTGCTACTAGGTAGACACACAACTGAGAGGGTGGATTCCTAACTGAATAGTTCATCTTTCACACAAGAGGCTTCATTTAATTATCAACTAGGGACTTGTCCCTTTAGACAATGTTTCCATAATTTATGCATTCATGGATCCTAAACACATCTTATATCAATGGAGTATAGGTAATTACACATGTATAGTAAATGGTAAAATCTGGAAAAAGTAAATGAAATGCTAATTTGCAAAGTATGGGAAATAAATATAAACTGCTACCTTATGCACTATGGGTACTTATCACTAAAGACTATAATTGTTAATTTCTAAAACTTAACTGTAACTCATTTCTCTAGAGTGTGTAACAAACATGAAGCTATGAAATTCGATACAAACAACAAAATCTCATTCATGAATTCCACATGCATGTAATTGAAAATTACCTTAACTAATTAAACAATGTATTAATTAATCTAATAATAGGAAATATAGTGGATCAGTAGTACCTCAAGTGGCCCTTGCTTAAGTTGCTTCTTCCATAGAAGATGTAAAACAATCACTAATTAATCAACAAATCATGATGTTGAACTAACTCCTTTATTGCATAAAAAATCTGAACTCTTACATACATTCTAACAAGAATTTACTAAATATTTATTATTTAACAATGCATATTTATTGCTGCAATTAGTAATAGAAAAACAACTAACCAACTAGAAAACAAAGATGAGTGATTCATAGCAACTGACAACTAGATTTTCTGCTCAACAACAGATCCCACTATACAGGGTCTGGGAGGAGTCTTATTCCTCTAGGATTGAAAACAGATTCATAAAGTATCCATCCACTCTCCCTTAAAGATGGGAAGAGGACTTAGTCTTGAAACAAAAAACCATAATTATGGAGTAGAAGAAGAGAAATTGAATTAGAACTTTGTGCCTAACAGTTAGCTGCCATGACAAAGACATGTGTCTGAGGACTGTCAAGTCATGAGTTAGTCCCACTCAGAATAGACTTTTTCTCCTCCAAGTAGTCATATTCGATGGTCAAGAATATGTTGTGGTGACTCATGGTGGATCTTTAAATGATCACCTTTGTTCTCTTTTAGAAATGTCACACTTTATTGTCTTTGACCTTTCCCCTATAACCGTTTTTAGTCTCTTTGTTGCAGGCTGGAAATCCTGTTGCTACACGTTACAGTCCTAGTTGCAAGATGTTAGTTTCATTCTCAAGGCATGCACATCATTAACAATCAAAATTTAATCATAGAATCTACTAAATCTTATGAACATTCATGCATTCATACACATATATGTCAACATATCATATTTTTATTTCCACATACTTATGTCTACTTTAAAGTGTATGAAAGGCATATAAAAGGTACATAAAGTCTTAGGAATTCCTGTGAAACTTAGCAAATGAAATAATAGAAGCATAAAATAGTAAAGGAAAACTAGCCATTAATTGGACCCATCATTTCCCCCCAACTAAGCTATTGCTTGTCCTCAAGCAATCTTTTAAGGCTAGAGGTTATATTGCAAGACCATTTCTCTGAAATCTACCACAGGGTCCACTCCTTTGCCTTGCTTCAGGTAGTATCCTTTCTGATTTGAGAGCTTTTCCAACCTCTTGCTTTCTACTACTTATTCTCCTCGTTTCTCCCCTGTCCAGTGTGGTATAAAAATAGAAGGATAGAAGTGTGAAAGACAAGTGGGAACTAGGTAACTCCATTTCCCATTAAAATATTTATATATTTATGAGACCTACAAATTATGGCTACATAATTATAAATAGAGTGTGGTTCCTTTCTTTTTAGTTCTAGTGTAAGCTCTTCTCGTATTTTCTAAACAAAGTTAAAGGGTTCATTGATGGTGCCTGCTTCTAGTTCCTTTCTTCTTCTATAATCCTATTTTTTGCACTCCATTATCTTCTTTCCAACTCCCCTGTGATCTAAGAGATCCAACCATTGATCTATTACTGCATTTGGGTCCACTTCCTCCTTCCTTAGTTGTAAGGGGATATATTTTTCTTTCTCATGATATTCATGTAAAATATTTCCCCTTTGGTGCTCATTTCTAACATAAGAGGCCAAAATCATTATTTCGAGATCCCCTACAAACATCAATGGGTTCCATGCAGTTTCATCTGAAAGAACAAAATTGTGTAAATAAAACTCACACAATTGATCCTACATCTTCGTGTGTTCTGGAAAGTGTAAAAACAAATATTTCTTGTTCATGGTAACAAGTAGGTCACTGATCATTTGGCTAAATTGAAAACATAAAACTTTTCCTACAAGAACAAGGCATAAACTCTGGCAGGTGGTCTGCATTTCATTATCTGTATTGTTTTATCTATCATCTCTTCAATTCTTATTTTCAACTTCTTCACCTCCATTTATTACTTCTCAAGTGCTCTAATGTGATTAGATATTATTTCAATTTTCTTCCTTTTCCATTCTTTTTATTTTTAGGAGAATTCTTGTGTTATCTTCCATAATTCAACACCTAGTGACACAAAGGTGAACCCAATGGGGTCTTAACGGGTTCAATTGAGCTTTGTGGCATTGTATCTTCTCCTTTTGTTTCCACCATGAAAAGTTGTGCCAATATCTCCAGACATATGCTCAAATTTATAGTTTCTTCTAACTCCTTGATTCTTGCATCCCTCTCATTGTCTTTCTGTTGATATGTTTTCAATAATTCCTCTAATTGTTTAATCCTCTACAAGGCTTCTTGTAACTCTTTATTTGCATTCCTTTCTTCTAAGAAAAGTTCCTCATCTTTTTCCAAAGATTGTTTTTCTCCCATTTCATAATATAAAATAATAATTAATTGATCTTTTTCCTTCATCTATGCTAATCCAACAAATAACATTAGAGCATTTAACTAGTTTAACTTTCTAAGAAAAATAAGATAAATAAGAGAGTTATAAGATAAGGATAGCTTACATTTCTTAAGTACCATATTTTTTTCTTCAATAGTATGATGTAAATTTAAGATAAGATACATTCATTTTCATTCCCTAACTCTAAACACACATGATTATTTTTATTTTCATGAGTATGCTTAGCAATAAGAGATATAAAAAAATCAACTCAACAAAATGGGCACTAAGGCCTCTTTCCCACTCCACATTACCTTATTTCTAAAATAAATCAATCATAAATATTAAATAAAAGATAAAAATCCATGTATGAACCATTGTGTCATTATTCTCTAATACTAATTAGAAGTGGAAGTATCATAAAATCCAAGAAATACAATATAATTGAGATCAATTCAAGGGACAAACTGTATCATGAATTGTAGCCAAGTCTTCACTTTATATAAGTGACAAAAGCATGATTGTCACCTTGCTTATGTAATAAACATGAGATTATTGGGGGAAGCTAAAATCATCACGGTGAATGGATAAAGCACTATAGAGATAAAGAATTTGTACTAATGAACAAAGAGTTCATCATGGTATGTAGGTGATCGTCATGGTGAATGAGAATTGTATGGCCTCTATAATGTCTAATTAACTTGGTGCTACTAGGTAGACACACAACTCAGAGGGTGGATTCCTAACTGAACAGTTCATCTTTCACACAAGAGGCTTCATTTAATTATCAACCAGGGACTCATACCTTTAGATAGTCCTGGCATAATTTATGCATCCATGAATCCTAAACACATCTTATATTGATGGAGTATAGGTAATTACACATGTACAAAAAATGATAAAATATGGAAAAAGGAAATGAAATTCTAATTTGTAAATCATGGGAAATAAATATAAACTAATACCTTATGCTATAGGTACCAATCACTCAAGATTGTAATTGTTAACTGCTAAAACTAAATTGTAACTAATTTATCTAGAGTATGTAACAAACATGAAGCTACAAAAGTTAATAGAAAAATACAAAATATCATCCATGAATTTTGCATACATGTAATTGAAAATTACCTTAAATAATTCAACAATGCATTAATTAATGGATTAATAGTACCTCAAGTGGCCCTTGCTTGAGTTGTTGCTTTCATAGAGGATGTCAAACACTCACTACTTAATCAATAAATCATGATGTTAAGCTAACTCCTTTTATTGCATAAAAAATTTGAATTCTTACATACATTTTGACAAGAATTTGCTAAAGATTTCTTATTCAATAATGAATATCTATTGCTACAACTGGTAACAAAAAAACAACTAGCCAACTAGAAAACAACAATCAACAATTACTAGCAACTGACAACTAGATTTTCTCCTCAACAACAGATCCCACTATATAGGGTTTGGGAGGAGTCTTATTCCTCTAGGACCGAAAATAGATTCATAAAGTATTTCTTCACTCTCCCTTAAAGATAGGGAGAGGACTTAGTCTTGAAACAAAAAACCATAACTATGAAGTAGAAGAAGAGAAACAAAATTAGAACTCTGTGCCTATTGGTTAAATGCCATGATAGAGACATGTGTCTAAGGACTATCACATCATGAGTTAGTCCCACTCAAAACAAACTTTTTATCCTCCAAGCAGTCTTATTCAGTGTTCAAGAATATGTTGTGGTGACTCATGGTGGATCTTTAAACAATCACGTTCATTCTCTTATGGAAATTTTGCACTTTGTTGTCTTTGACCTTTCCTTTGTAATAATTTGTAGTCCCTTTGTTGCGAGTTGGAAATCCTATTGTTGTGGGTTACAATCCTTCTAGCTACAAGATGTTAGTTTCATCCTCAAGGGATACACATCATCAAAAATCATAATTTAATCATAGAATCATACTAAATCTCATGAACGGTCATGCATTCACACACACGTGTCAACATATCATATTCTTATTTCCACATACTTAAGTCTACCTTAAAGTGTATGAAAGGCATATAAAAGATAAATAATGTCTTAGGAATGTCTTTGAAACTTGGAAAATTAAAGTATAGAATCATAAAATAGTAAAGGAAAACTAGCCATTAATTGGACCCATCATTTCCCCCCAACTAAGCCATTGCTTGTCCTCAAGTGATCTTTTAAGGCTAGAGGTTTTATTGTAGGGCCATCTCTCTAAAATCTACCACATAGTCCACTCCTTTACCTTGCTTCGAGTAGTAGCCTTTTTGATCTGAGAGCTTTTCCAACCTCTTGCTTTCTACTACTTATTCCTCGTGTTTCTCCCCTATCCAGTGTGGTATAGGAAACATGAGGATAGGAATATGAAAGACAAATGAGAACTAGGTAACTCCATTTTCTATTATAATATTTATATATTTATGAGACCTATGAATTATAGCTACATAATTGTAAATAGAGTGTGGTTCCTTTCTTTTCAGTTATGGTGTAAGCTCTTCCCATATCTTTGGAACAAAGTTAATGGCTTCATTGATGGTACTTGCTTCTAGTTCCTTTATTCTTTTATAATCTTGTTTTTTGCACTCCATTATCTTCTTTCCAACTCCCTTGTGATCTAAGAGATCTAACCATTGATCTATTATTGCATTTGGGTCCCATGCCTCTTTCCTTAGCTATAAGGGGATATATTTTTCTATCTCATGATATTCATGTAAAATTTCCCCCCTTTGGTGCTCATTTCTAACATAAGAGGCCAAAGCCCTTATTTGGAGATCCCCTACAAACATCAACGGGTTCCATGCAGTTTCATATGAAAAAACAAAATTGTGTAAATAAAACTCACACAATTGATCCTACATCTCAGGTGTGGAGTTATGGAAAGTGTAAAAAAAAAATATTATTGTTCATGGCAACATGTAGGTCCCTAATCATCTGGCTAAATTGTAAACATAAAAAAAAATTCCTACAAGAACAAGGCACAAAATATGGCAGGTGGTTTGCATTTCATTATTTGTATTATTTTATCTGCCAATTCTTCAATTCTTACTTTCAACTTCTTCACCTCCATTTCTTACTTCTCAAGTGCTTTGGTGTGATTAGATATCATTTCAATTTTCTTCCTTTTCCAATATTTTTCTTTTTGGGAGAATTCTTGTGTTCTCTTCCATAATTCAACACCTAGTGACACAATGGTCAACCCAATGGGATCTTAACAGGTCCAATTGAGCTTTGTGGCACTAGATATTTTCCTTCTATTTCCTCTGTGACAATTTGTGCCAATATCTCCAATTTTGACATATGCTCAAATTTATAGAGTCTTTCTTCCAACTCCTTGATTCTTGCATCCCTCTCATTGTCTTTCTAGTGATATGTTTTTAATAATTCCTCTAATTGTTTAATCCTTTGCAAGGCTTCTTGCAGCTCTTTGTTTATATTCCTTTCTTCTAAGAAAAGTTCCTCATCTTTTTCCAAAGATTGTTATTCTCCCATTTCATCAAATAAAATAATAATTAATCAATCTTCTTCCTCTATCTATGCTAATACAATAAATAATGTTAGGGAATTTAGCTAATTTAACTTTCCAAGAAAGATAAGATAAATAAGAGAGTTATAACATAAGGATAACTTACATTACTTAAGTACCATATTTGTTTCTTCAATATTATGATGTAAATTTAAGATAAGATACATTCATTTTCATTCCTTAACTCTAAACACACATGATTATTTTTCTTTTCATGAGTACACTTAGCAATAAGAGATATAAAAGAATCAACTCAACACAATGGGCACTAAGGCCTCTTTCCCACTCCACATTACTTGATTTCTAAAATAAATCATTCATAGATATTAAATAAAAGATAAAAATCCATATATTGAACCATTATGCCATTATTCTCTAATACTAGTTAGAAGTGGAATTATCATAAAAATACAAGAAATTCAAAATAATTGAAATCAATTCAAGGAACAAATTGTCTCATGCATTGTATCCAAGTCTTCCCTTTATATAAGTGATAAAAGCATGATTGTCACCTTGCTTATGTAATAAACATGAGATTATTGAGGGAAACTAGAATCATCATGGTGAATGGATAGAGCACTATAGAGATAAAGAATTTTTTCCAATGAACAAAGAGTTCATCATGGTATGTAGGTGATCATTGTGGTGAATGAGAATTTTAGGGCCTCTTTAATGTCTAAATAACTTGGTGCTACTAGGTAGACACACAACTCAAAGGGTGGATTCTTAACTGAATAGTTCATCTTTCACACAATCTAGGCTTCATTTAATTATCAACCAATGACTCATATCTTTAAATAGTGCTAGCACAATTTATACATTCATGGATCATAAACACATCTTATATCAATGAAGTATAGGTAATTACACATTTACAAAAAAGGTAAAAGCTGGAAAAAGGAAATGAAATGCTAATTTGTAAAGCATGGGAAACAAATATAAACTGATACCTTATGCTATGGGTACCTATCACTGAAGATTGTAATTGTCAACTGCTTAAATTGAACTGGAAATAATTTCTCTAGAGTATATAACAAACATGAAGCTACAAGAATAAATACAAAATACATAATCTCATTCATGAATTCCACATGCATATAATTGAAAATTACCTTAACTAATTCAACAATGCATTAATTAATCTAATAACAGGAAATAGAGTGGATTAGCAGTACCTCAAGTGAACCTTGCTTGAGATCTTGCTTCCACATAAGATGTCAAACACTCACTACTTAATCAAAAAATCATGATGTTGAACTAACTCCTTTTATTGCATAAAAACTCTAAACTCTTACATACATTTTGTCAAGAATTTGCTAAATATTTCTTATTCAACAATGAATATCTATTGCTGCAATTGGAAAAAAAAAACTAACCAACTAAAAAACAACAATCAACAATTACTAGCAACTAACAACTAGATTTTCTCCTCAACAATAGATCCCATTATATAAGGTTTGGGAGGAGTCTTATTCCTCTAGGATTGAAAAAATATTCATCAAGTATCTGCCCACTCTCCCTTAAAGATAGGGAGAGGACTTAGTCTTGAAACAAAAAACCATAATTATGAAGTAGAAGAAGAGAAATTGAATTAGAACTTTGTGCCTAATGATTAATTTCCATGACAGAGACGTGTGCCTAAGGACCCTCACGTCATGAGTTAGTCCCGCTTAGAACAATTTTCTTCTCCTCCAAGCAGTCTTATTCAGTGGTCAAGAATATGTTATGGTGACTCATGGTAGATCTTTAAATGATTACCTTCGTTCTCTTTTGGAAATGTTGCACTTTGTTGTCTTTGATCTTTCCCCTACAATCGTCTGTAGTCCCTTTGTTGTAGGTTGGAAATCCTGTTGCTACAGGTTACAATCCTTCTAGCTATAAGATGTTAGTTTCATCCTCAAGGCATACACATCATTAAAAATCATAATTTAATCATAGAATCATACTAAATCTCATGAATATTCATGCATTCACACACACATATGTCAACATATCATATTTCCATTTCCACATACTTAAGTCTACTTTAAAGTGTATGAAAGACATATAAAAGATACATAAAGTTAGGAATGCCTATGAAACTTAGCAAATGAAAGTATAGAAGCATAAAATAGTAAAGAAAAACTAGCCATTAATTGGACCCATAATTTCCCCCCAACTAAGACATTGCTTGTCCTCAAGCAATCTTTTAATGTCGGAGGTTAAATTGCAGGGTCATCTCTTTGAAATCTATCATAGAGTCCAATCCTTTGCCTTGTTTCAGGTAGTAGCCTTTATGATCTAAGAGCTTTACCAACCTCTTGCTTTCTGCTACTTCTTCTCCCCTTCTTTTCTCCCATGTCCATTGTGGTATAGGAAATAGGAGGATAGGAAGATGAAAGACAAGTGGGAACTAGGTGTAAGCACCAAAATCTACAAAATAGCTTAAACTTCAACACATGTTAGCATGGGTTAGTTTAAACTAAGCAAATAAAATAGTGCTCCTATGAAATATTCCAACATGCTTCATAATGCAAACAAAATGACAAAAGATCAAATAAACTAATTAAGAGCATACAAAAACATGGTGCATACCTATCCCATAGTGGATTGGTGCTACTTTGATGTGAAAAGTAGCCCTTTTGCAACCCTTGATAAACTTTGATGATGGATGTGTGATGAACAAAATGGCAAGAACCTAGCTAGGGTGATGAAATGCTATGAAAACCTTGATGAACAATGGATGAACTTGCATAAAATCTGTAGATAGTAATCTCGCATAAAATTGTGGATCCAAAATCAATAGAAGAGCCCTCCATTTATAGGAAAGAATGATGGAGGAATGAGAAACATGAAGGATGTGGGATTAAAGATAGACCAATAACAATGTGCCACTTGTCAACATGCTATTGAAGAGAGGTGGAGCACATTTTGATCAATGTGCAAATAAATGCAATTAGGTGGAAATTTGAAATTTGAAAGTTGGCTTGTGGAGGAAGATGTGGAAGAGGAGTTAATGCCACTTGGCTCAAGAAAAAGGACTTGTAAGAGACTTAAATGCCATGTTGAAGGACAAGTCCTTTTAGGAGGGAGATTTCAAATGGAGAGAATATTCCAATGAGATGCCCTTTTGAATGAAAATAAAAGAATTTATAAATTAATTAAATTGATTTACTCATGCAAGTTGCAAAAGCTAGAGGATTTGAGGATTAGGAGTTAATTGATTTGTGATTAGTTAACTTTTAGATAGAATTAGTTGGCATGACATTTGATTTAGATTTTTAGAATTATTTAAATCAAATGAGAGGAATAATGAACATTAGTATTTTAATTAAATAAAGTTTGATTTATTCAATTAAATGAAGAACATTAGATTTAAATCAAATAAAGGTTTATTCAATTTAAAGGAGATGACTTTAGGATTTTAATGATTTTTTTAATCAAAAGAGGAACGTTAGGATTTGATTAAATAAAATTGATTTATTTAATCAAAGAGGAATGTTAAGATTTAATTAAACAAAATTGATTTATTTAATCAAAGAGGAATGTTAAGATTTAACTAAATAAAATTGATTTATTTAATCAAATAGGAATCATGATTTAATCAAATAAAGTTGATTTATTTAATTAAAAGAGGAATCTTGATGAATTAATTGAATAAGGATTATTTAATTAATTGGTTAGTAGAGAAGTGATTAGTGTTAGTGAATTAGGATCAAGAGCATGATATCAATTAGTATAATTTGAATGTCTACATTTTGCCCCTCTTTGAAGCAATGTACCTACTGCATTGGTTCAAAGAATAACTTTGTTGATATCAAAGTTCATTTTTTTTTTGTTCTTTTAGATGCCCCAGTGGAAAGAAGTACACTAGTACACTAGGTAACTCCATTTCCCATTACAATATTTATATATTTATGAGTCCTATGAATTTATGGCTACATAATTATAAAGGGAGTGTGGTTCCTTTCTTTTTAGTTCTAGTGTAAGCTCTTCCCATTTTTTTTGAACAAATTTAAAGGCTTCATTGATGGTACCTTCTTCTAGTTCCTTTATTCTTTTATAATCTTGTTTTTTGCACTCCATTATCTTCTTTCCAACTTCCTTGTGATCTAAGAGATCTAGTCATTGATCTATTACTACATTTGGGTCCACTGCCTCCTTCATTAGTTGTAAGGGGATAAATTTTTCTTTCTTATGATATTCATGTAAATATTCCCCCTTTGGTGCTCATTTCTAACATAAAAGGGCAAATCCATTACTTCGAGATCCCCTACAAACATCAATGGGTTCCATGCAGTTTCATCTGAAAGAATAAAATCGTGTAAATAAAACTCACACAATTGATCCTACATCTCAGGTGTGGAGTTCTATAAAGTGTCTAAAAACAAATATTTCTTATTCATGGAAACATGTAGGTCACTAATCATCTGGCTAAATTGAAAACATAAAAATGTTTCTTACAAGTATAAGGCATAAAATTTTGTAGTTGATCTACATTTCATTATCTAAATTATTTTATTTACCAGCTCTTCAATTTTTACTTCTAACTTCTTTACCTCCATTTCTTACTTCTCAAGTGCTCTGGTGTGATTATATTTCATTTTAGTTTTCTTTCTTTTCCATTCTTTTTCTTTTTGGTTCTTTTCCATTCTTTTTCTTTTTGGGAGAATTCTTGTGGTCTCTTCCACAATTCAACACCTAGTGACATAATGGTCAACCTAGTGGGGGTCTTAACAGGTCCAATTGAGCTTTGTGGCACTATATCTTTTCCTTTTGTTTCCACCATGACAAGTTGTGCCAATATCTCCAATCCATGCTCAAATTTATAGTCTTTCTCCCAACTCCTTGATTCTTGCATCCCTCACACTATCTTTCTACTGATATGTTTTCAATAATTTCTCTAATTGTTTAATCCTCTGCCAGGCTTCTTGCAGCTCTTTGTTTGTATTCCTTTTTTGTAATAAATGTTTCTCATCTTTTTCCAAAGATTGTTCTTTCCTATTTCATCTATATACTCAAACCCCTCTAAAATAGGGCTCTTTGGAGACCTTTTTCCCATCTTTTTGGCATCAAGAATATCTTCTCAATTAGAATCAGAAGTGCTGGAAAAATACAATGGTTTTATAATTGGTGTCTTTACTTAATCACCAGGGGCATTCCCCTCTAATTCTGTATCTGTTTCTACCATTACAACATCTTCTTTTTTCTTTTGCTTTTTTTGTGTTCCTCTCATGGGCCCCTTCTTCCTTAGGTGATGTGATCACCTTCTGGATTGTGTGGGCTTCCTTTGCCCCTTTTTAGGTGCAAAAGTAGAAGCCCCACTCTTTCTTTTCTTTTCTTTTGGTGGTCTTTTACTAGAAATTGGGGTTTTTGAATTCTTTTCAACTACGGGCTACTCAACAAAGGTTGCAAGTTGTGTTTCTTATAGACTTTGCTTTTTTGGTTCCTTTGTCCTATGGGTAGGCGTTGCAGTAGGGGAACTAGAGGGAGTTTCTCCCTTAGGAGCAGCCATGGTAGGCTATTTTATTCCTTGTTCCTGACCCCTATTTTCTTCATTAGGTAATTGAAGAATGTTGTTGATATTATTACATAATTAAAGAAATTCTCCCAAGACACGTTTGGGAATTGAATCCTAAGGCTCCTTTTCACCAATAAGGTAACTAAACAAAAATTGTGATAGTGCTAATTAATTCCTTTTTCTTTTATACTCTAAAGATATTATTTTCAACAAGTCGTACAAAAAATTGGGAACATTCACATGCCTTCCATGGCATAAATGACATAGAAATTTAAAATGAACTGTATACAATTGTGACTATCTTCCATCACATGTTAAGTACTTAACAAAATAAACAACTACAAAGGGCCAAATATAGGGTAAGGATAAGCATTTGGTACCTTGTGAAGAAGAGTCCAAGTTTTCTCCTGACAAGGAGAATTCATTCCTAGTTGTGATGGCATCAACTCTCATTGGAAACTCTTCTCCCGCCCTTGGAAGAATGGACACTTCGGCTATAATAGCTTTTGATGTGTCTACTCTCAAACCCCTAATAGTTACCTCATCATTTTGTAGGGTACCAGTGTAGGGCCTCTCTAATTTTTGATTAACAAGGTGCTATAGGTAGAAACACAACTCAAAGGATGGCTTCCTAACTAAACATTTCATCCTCCATGTGAGGCTTCATTTGATTACACATGTACATAAAACTGTAAAAGCTAGAAAAGGAAACAAATACAATTAACTTGCAAAAAAGGGGAATAAACTTAAGTTGTTGCTTATGCTATGGATACTTATCACTTAATTTTGTGACCATTAACTTTTAAGACTAAACTATAACTAATTACTTTCGCAGTATGAAACACACATCAAGCTACAAGATCATATTCATGAATTTCACATGCATGAAACTAGAAACTATCTTAACTAAATTCAACAATGCATGAATTAATCTAATAATAGGAAATAGAGTGGATAGTAGTACCTCAAGTGGCCCTTTCTTGAGTTGCTACTTCCATAATAGATGTCAAAACTTACTACTTAATCAACAAATCATGATATTGAACTAACTCCTTTATTGCATGAAAAATATAAACTCTGACAAGAATCTACTAAAGATTTCTCATTCAACAGTGCATCTATTAAAATATAATTGATAACAAAAAAACTAACAATGATCAACTATTAACTGGTAATTTAGCAAAAACTAACCAGATAACTGACTAAATTCACTCCTCACAATAGATCCCACTATAGAGGGTCTGTGAGGAGTCTTATTCCTTCTAGGACTAAAAACAAAACAATATTTTATTTGTCCACTTTCCCTCGAAGATAGGGAGAGGACTTAGTCTTATAACAAAAAACCATAATTGAAAAGTAGAAGAGAAACTAAATTGGAGCTCATCCCTAACAGTTAACTGCCATGATAGAGATGTGTGTTCATGGAGAATGTCACGTCATGTGTTAGTCCTACTCATAATAGACTTATTCTTCTTCTAGTCATCTTATTTGGTGGATAAGAATGTGCTTATGGTTACTCATGGCTAACCTTCAATGGTTACCTTTGCTCCTCTCTAGAACAGTCGTGCTTCAACCATTTTGACCTCTCCCCTGCCACTGTTTGTGGTCCTTATGTTGTAGGTTGAAAATCTAGCTGTTGTGGGTTACAGTCCTTCTAGCTACAAGAAGTTAGTTTATCCCTAATACATACACATCATTGACAGGCATAATTTAAGCATATAATCATAATGAATCTCATGAACGCTCATACATTCACACATACAAATGTCAACATATCATATTTGTATTTCTACATACTAAAGTCTAGTATAAAGTGCATGAAAGGTATAAAAGATGTATGAAGTCTTAGGAATGTCTATGAAATTGAGCAGATTGAAATGATAAAAACATAAAATAATGAAGGAAAACTAGCCATAAATTAAGCCCATCACTTTCCCCCAACTAAGCCATTTGCTTGTCCTCAAGCAACTTTTAAGGATGGGAGTTATATTGCAGAGTTATTTCTTTAAAATCAACCATAGTGTAAATTCATTTTAGCTATTTTAGGTAATAGACTGTCTGGTCTAAGAGTTTTTCCAATGTTTTGTTTTCTACTACTTCTTCCCATATTTTTCTCCTTGACCAATGTGGTATAGGTAAGAAGAGGATAGGAGGATGAAAGACAAACAAAAACCAGGTAACTCCATTTTTTAGTGCAATATCTATATACTTGTGAGACCTGCAAATTGTGGTTCTATAGTTGTAAACATAGTGTGGATCCTTTCTTTTTAGCTCTGGCAAAAGCTCTTCCCATATTTTTTGAATAAATTTAAAGGCTTCATTGATGGTCCCTTTTTCTAATTCCTTCATCCTGCTATAATCTTGTTTTTTGCAATCCATTATCTTCTTTCCAACTCCTTTGTGATTCAAGAAATCTAACCACTAATCTATTACTACATTTTGTTCCACTGACTCCATCCTGAGTTGTAAGGAAATAATTTTTTTATTTTCATGATATTCTTGTATAATTGTCCCCCTATGATGTTCATTCCTGACATAAGAGGACAAAGCTCTTATTTGGAGATCTCCTACAAATATCAATGGATTCCAAGCAGTGTCATCTATAAGAACATAATTGTGTAGATATAACTCACACAATTGGTCCTGCATCTCTGGTGTGGAGTTGCAAAAAGTATCTAAAAAAATATTTCCTATTCATTGCAATAGGTAGATCACTAATCAATTGGATAAATTGAAAACATGGAAAATTCTCTTACAAGAACAAAGCATAGGCACTAGTAGGTGGCATGCACTTTCGTAGTTGTACTATTTTTTCTGCCATTTATTCAATATTTACTCTCAAAAATTTCACTTCTGTTTCTTTCCTTTCCAGTGCCCTAGTGTGGTTAGATACCATTTCATCTCTCTCCCTTGCCCATTCTTTCTCTTTATGGGAGAATTCCTATGTTTTCTTCCATAGTTCAATACCTAGGGACACTATAGTTGGTCCAATGGGGGTTTTAATTGGTACAATTGAGCTCTGGGGTATTGGTTCTTTCTCTTCTATTTCTACCATAACAAGTTGTTCCAGTATCTCTAGTTTCGACCCATGCTCAAACTTGTGGAGTCTTTCCTCCAATTCTTTGATTCTAGCATCTTGTTCATAGTCCTTCTGTTGGTATGTTTTCAACAATTCCTCCAACTATTTTATCATCTTCAGTGCTTCTTTAAATTCTTTATTAGTATTTATTTCTTTAATGAAAAGTTCCTCATCTTTTTCTAAAAACTGCTCCATCTCCCATTTCACTTGTATATTCACATCCCTCTAAAATAGGGCTTTTTTCTATTAAGAATAGTTTATCAAAATATAGTACATTATGAGGAGCTACAACCCTAGATTATATCAATGTTGATTACATAATAAAATATATCATCGAGTATCAAGAGATTTCTCAAACTATAGATGAATAAGAGTATCAAAGTTCTCAAAATACATCAATTAGTCCTAGGCACCTATGATATTATTACTACATTATACTTCATCACAGTCATAAGCTCCAAGAGGAGGCTCAATCACATTGGTGTCCATCTCCTTTGGATCAAACTTTAGAGGTTCCTCGTTCCTCTTCTCTTTAAGATCAGGTGCAACAATCTTCTTTTCCTCCATGAATTTGTTTAGCAAGTACAACTCCTCTTGGTTCAGATTGTTCCTTCCTTGAGGGAAGAAATGGGCCGACTATATTTCTATTTTGTAAACTAGTGTAATTCCTTCCTTCAACAAGATCATAAACTAGTCCTTTGGGATATCCAAGATAGTATAGACTTGAAGCATAATTCACAAGAAGGTGAGTTTGATATCAAACTTAGTAAGAAGTCTCCTTTTACCTTCAAAAATCTCTTCATTTCTCTTCTTCCACGTAAACTAGAGTACCTCATTAGAAAGAACAAGCCAAAAGACATTCAACTCAACATTAAAAGCATCCACATAACCAACCAAAATTTCATACCAAGAAAAACCAATTTTCCCAAGCCAAACCACAAGCTCACCAAACATTAAGGACCAAAGAGTGATAGCAAATTTACAGTAAAATAAAGATGCCCAAAAGATTCAGGTTTGTCATAATAATCACAAGTTCTAACAGAAAGTCCACATTGTTGAAGAATAAGGCCAACACCAAGCTTTTTAAGGAGTAACAACCAATGAAAGCAAGCTTTCTTAGGTTCTTTTGAGTTATTCCAGATATGGGTTAAGATATAAGACCATTTGTTATGAGACCAATTAAGTTTCCAAGAATGATTTAGCCAATCATAGACCTCCCATGATCCTGTTAGCATCATAGGAATTTTACTAACTGTGATATCCTAGAATTTAGAGCCATCCTTCCATCTTATTTGGTTAATCACATATCTATCATACAAAACTTTTCCTGGAAGCCATCCCCAAGACCATTACAAATAATGGAATATGTTTTCTTGTGTGAGACCAAACAGCCACACTCTTCCCTCAACTGTTCCCAAGACTTCAATCCACCCTCAACCAAAAGACCTTGAAAGTTTTAATACCCATCAAGTGCCAAGGCTTTCCCATTATGAGCAATATTCCACTATACTGATCTATTAGAAACATAATAAGGAGGGAAAACCCCCATTTCCTCCTGATTCAATATTAGACCTCTCACCACACTCCAAGCCTTCCAAAAGGTGGAAAAAATAGGAGAGCCAAAGACTTTAATCTCAAACCATGTAAAAAGATATCCTAAATATGCAAATGAGCCCACTACTTACCTCTTTTTGGTTTGGAGAGCCTAATATTGTTTCTAATCAAGCATTTCCATGGTTCTTCCCCTTCTATAGCATTAAGGATCCATTTAGCAGCCACAACCAAACCTTGAGTCCTTAAATATTTTAATCCCAAGCCTCCCATGTTTTTAGGCAAGCAACACCAAGATCATTTTAAATTGTACCTCTTTTTTTACCTTTACCATCAGACCAAAGAAAGTCCCTCATGACTTTTTGCAATTGGTTAGACCAAGCATTAGTAAAAACCAAAGCTAACGAGTGATAGACATTATGCAAAGCAATGAATTTTCTGGACAACCTGAAGTCTACCAGTAAGAGATAGCAGATGAGTTTTCCATTTAGTGTGTTTATTTTCAACTTTCTAAAAGAGCCACTCCCACATATTCTTGAGAGATGGAGATATTGAAAATGGAATGCCCAAGTATTTAATTACCTTATGGGAATTATCCCATTTTCAACCCTTGCTCACCAACCAGCTAGGGGTTCTTTAGTCCATCCAACCACAGTGGATTTTTGGGGATATAACTTAAAGCCAGATGCAACACAAAAGATATCAAAATTTTTAATGTTATTATCAAAATTGGCCTCAGATAATTCAATAAAGAGAGCAGTGTCATCATAAAATTGAGCATTTAGAATTTGGTCATTATTGGGGAGTCTGATACCACTTATTGGAGGGGAAAGCAAATTGGTTCTCAATACATAATGCATAGCATCAACAACAATGAAAAATAAATTTGGAGTGATAGGGAAACCCTACCTGATGGACCATTGAAGAATAATGGGTTTAGTGCACTCTCCATTGACATCCACTTGAGTGGAGGCATCATTGAAAAGGATGTTGATCCATTTACAAATTCTTTTAGGGAGACCAAACTCCTTCAACATTTTGAAGACAAAAGGTCACTCAATTCTATCACAAGCTTTTTCAAAATCTAGAAGGATCATCATTGCATTCTAGTTATCGAATTTAGCCCAGTTCATCCCTTCCCAACTTATAATCAAGTTCTCTAAAATAAATCTCCCCAAAATGAAGCTAGTTTGGGTTACTAAAACAATCTTCCCAAGTACCCTAGCCAATCTCCTAGCTAAATTTTTATCCAATATCTTTTATGAGACATTTAAGAGTGTGATTGGTCTCCAATTTTTTACTAGTATTTTATCACTCTCTTTGGGGATCAACTTAATGATACCCTTATTCATATTAGATTCCATGGAGTTGTTTTGAAAGGCATAGTTATACACCTCCAATAGTTCAATTCCTATATGTTGCAAGAATGAAGATGG